>JWZX01003272.1:0-33042 GCA_001275005.1 Chrysochromulina tobinii | reverse complement strand
AGAGAGAGAGAGAGAGAGAGAGAGAGAGAGAGAGAGAGAGAGAGAGAGAGAGAGAAAAGAGAGAGAGAGAGTTGGAGCATCGATCGCGCACAGAGCGGCGCCTGCTTGTCGGAATCGTCCTTCTCGGTGGCCAACTGCCCCGGGAACGACTCTTTCCAACGGTAGATCTCATACACCTTTTGCAGGCAAGAGAGGCACTTCTGCACGATCGCGACGGGGACGCCGGTGGCCGCGTCGGAGATGACGACGCGCTTGCGAATCGAGATGAGCTTGCCGGTGACCGTGTATGCAACCCTATCCGTAGCCATGTCGAAGACGTCAAAGCGGCCCGTCCATGAGAAGAAGTCTCGGCCCATGTAGATTCCGACCGGCTCCGTTGTCACCTTCCCGGTGATGGTCATCCCTGCCGTGAACGGACCAGAGCCGAAGCCCGCGTCCCAGCTCGGAAGGGCCGAGAGCGCGACCGCAGCGAGCACCGCCGCTAGCACCAGCACCGGGATGGAGCGCGTCCAGCGGCTCTCGACGGTGAGCATGATCGGGCGCTCTGTCGAGCCGAAAGATTACATGCCAAGCCGTGACACGGCGTACCACGACCCCCCCTAAAGTAGCAGGTAAATTTTCAAACACCGAAACTCTCTTTAGCGCAGTCTTTGCGGCGACAAAACGCAACGCGGCCTCATCACAACGCGGAGGCTGCCCTCATCCATGCTCCGGCGGCCTCGACAAGTGCCTCGCGCGTGAGATGAAGGCCGCGCTTATCGTGGGCGCCACCATCGTTGCAGCAGCTGTGCTCTACCATCACCGCCGGCGCCAACTGCTCTCGCGCTTGGTGCGCGCGGGCAGAAAAGCGGTCTGCGTGGGAAAGAACTATCGCGATCACATCACGGAGTTGGTTCAGCTCGGGCCCTCTTGGAAAGCGGAGGAGGAGCCGGAGCCGGTACTGTTCCTGAAGCCTACCACGTCGTACGCGTTCCCTGGTACGCAACTTGTGCTGCCGCCACGGCGTACGGGAGCAAGGTTTCCCGTCAGAAATGGCATCCACCACGAGCTTGAGCTGGCCGTCATCATTGGAAAGACGGTCAAGGACGTCTCGGAGGGAGACGCGATGGGCGCCATCGCCGGGTATATGCTCGCGCTCGATATCACCGAGCGCGACGAGCAGACGGCCGCTAAGGACAAGGGGATGCCGTGGACGGTGAGCAAGTCGTACGACACCTTCCTGCCTCTCTCGGACCCATTTGAGCTTGAGGCGGGAGAGGATTGGCGTACACTGCGCATGTGGCTGGACGTCAACGGGCAGCGGCGGCAAGCGTGCGAGGCGGGCGCGATGATCCACTCGGTACCTTCGCTCATTGCCTTCATCTCGAGAATCATGACGCTCGAGCCCGGAGATTTGATAGTCACTGGCACACCTTCGGGTGTGGGGAGCCTCGTGCCGGGAGATCGAATCACGGCCGGAATCGTAGGTCACGTTGAGATGGCTGTTGAGGTGGTCGGCGTGTCTTCTCCGATTCCGTCCACGATCAAGAGCGGTGCCCGTTGCGCGAGATTGTCGCGCGGGACGTGATGGCATGGCATCCTCGGGCCACACACACTGATCACTGTAAGTAATGATTAAGACCTACCTTCGGGAGACCTCTCGAACATTAGTCATTACTTGCGGACGCTGTAATCGCTTCACCTACAGTACAGCTGAGCTGTACCGCACGCGTCGCATAGGGCGGGTAATTAAGGGCGGGACGCGGACAGTTATTATCCCGGACCGGGAGCGGTCCGGGCGGCCATGCCCATTGCCATTGGCGCCGGCGCGCCCGCGGACGGCCAACGGACGGCGCCCCGCCTCTCCGATGCACGAGTCACGGCCCGAGTTGATGTGAGCGTTCGGTATGGAGCAACTTCGCCTCTTTAATCCATCGTGACTTCATTAGAGATCATAGAGATTGTCAACTCCATAGCGTAGTGCAATTTCGTTAGCGCCACGTCGCCGACACCCGACCTTCGATGACGAATAGTACCTCAACCCTCAACCCTCACGCACTGGTCGCTGTCACAATACCGAACGCACGCGCGAACGGAGCTGTGTACGTGCACAGCATGTACAGCGGAGCACCGATCACGAAGCCGTGGCGTTCTTACATGTCTCTTCGGCCTGCGCATGCCGGGACCGCCAGCGGCAAAAGCCCTTGAGCGTCTCGTCCGTCGCCTTGAGCGTCGCGCCCTCGTCACGGCAGAAGATGAGCCACGAGTGGTAGCCGAACTCGCCCACGCCCTTAATCTTGTGCTCGCCTTGGAGGCCAACCTGATGAGGGAGGCAATCAGTGGTCATCAGAGGCCATCAGTGGCCATCAGGTGCTCGCCTTCGAGGCCCACCTCAAAGGCATCGTCGCCAAAGAGGAAGGCCCGTGTGACGTTGACGAGGCTCTTGAGCCGGTCGTCGAAGAGGCCGAGTGAGTGAATGATCGGCTTGAGATCGGCCGTCTCTCCGGCGAGGACCACCTTGCTAAGAAAGGCCGACGGTGTGGGAAACGCCTCGAAGAAGCCGGAGATGCACCTGTGCTTCGTCGCCCACGACGAGCAGCGCGTCATCAGCACGCAGCAGCAGAGCAGTTGCCACGTGTCGGCCGCATAGTACTCTTGGAGCAGGTCGAGTGAGCTCGTGGGCGGCGGCTTTGAGAGGCGCGAGGACACGTAGGTCTCCCAGTCGCGCTCATCCCCAGTCTCGCCGCCCACTTGGGGCCCCCAGCGCTGCACGGCCTCGGCGTGCCAGCCTTCGGCCGTGGCGGGCGCCTCGCCATCCGCCGAGGAGACAAACTGCAAGAGCGCCTCGCGCGCCGCACGCAAGAATTCGGTGGCAGCTTCGAGCATGTCGGCTTGCACCGCAGCCTCGTCGTCCTTGGCGCCAAGTTTCCCATTTCTCTCCGGATCGAGCTTGCGCTTCTTTCCCGAGACCTCTTCATCCTCGTCACCATACGAGTCGACCACCTCAGGGCCGTACTCGGGGTTGTCGCCACGCTTGCGGCTCGAGCGGCGCAGGCTCTCCGGCGGCACAGCAGGCAGCTTTGTGCGCTGCTTCGTCGGCCCCTTGGCAATCATCTTCCCCTTGGCGGAAGCACAGAAGATCGGCTTTGAGTCGGCGTCGACAAGCCCGAGCCGGACGAGCATCTCGTGGTTGCGCCTTATGTGAGCCAGCCGTTGCTGCTCGTATTCGCTCAGGCCCTCCATTACGTACAGGCTGGTACCTCACGTGCGGCGCGGCGCGCGCTGCGCTTCGCTTCGGCGAACGCCCGTCGCGCCTCTCCCCAGCAGGACGTCGCGCGTTTTTCGGCGAAGTCCGCAATGAATCATAGGAATGAAGAAGATCGAAACTTATGCCTACGCACCCCGACGGGAAACGAAGAGCATGGCATGGGGAGGTGTGGGTCACTGGATCAAATCTCGAATGATTTTCTGCTGCAGACTCGTGAAATGCTAGGTGAGCAAGAATGCTGTAAGTTCTCCTCAGTCCTCTACTCCGGATCTAGAAGGATGGCCACATGAGGCCACCAGATACATGTGTATGAAGTGTGTTCATCGCAGCATGGCTACACCGTAGGTGCTGGCGTAGGGGCAGCATGGCTCGGGCCAGCGACGAGGGATTGGGGCGTGGCAGTTGCCTTTCTCGGAGAGCTCCCCTTTTGGAGCGAAGCCGAGCGCGGCGCCTTCTCCCCCTCTTGCAGGCGCTTGTACCGGTCGATGCGGTCGTAGGCGGACGCGAGGTTGTAGATGAACGTGGCCTTCAAGTCGCGGTGCTGGCTCTGCTCGAAGCGCCTGTGCGCCTCCGCCTGCGGCAAACCATGGCAATCAGTGGCCATCAGTGGCAAACCATGGCAATCAGTGGCCATCAGTGGCAAACCATGGCAATCAGTGGCCATCAGTGGCCATCAGTGGCAACCCATGTCCATCAGTGGCACTCCGAGCGCATCGGGTTAGGGACACTCAGGTGCATGTAACGGACAATATCAAACTCCCTAGTTAGGGACACTCAGGTGCATGCAATCAATGGCAATCAATGGCAATCAATGTAACGGACAATATCAAACTCCCGTACGCGCGCTGCCAGAGCGGCTTCGTGCGCGAACTGCTGCATCTCCTTCAGGCCCGCATCCTCCCCCGCCGCCTCGACCCGTTTCGTCGCATGCCCAAATTTGGGTGGGGGGTCGGCCACGAGCTCTTCGAGCCGCTTGTCGTGGGTGCGCAGCATGGGCAGCAGGACCGTAGCGAGTTGCTCGAAGCGCGCGAAGGACGCCTGCGGCAGGCGCAGCATCTGGCACGCACGGGCGGCCCGGGCAGTGTGCGAGCGGCGGTAGCCCTTGCCTGGCCCGTCATCACGGCTGCCCGGTGGCTCGCGCCCGTGGAACAGAGCACCTGATGAGGGGGGCAATCAGAGCTCATCAGTGGTCATCGGTCGCAAACAGTGGCATTCAGCGGTCATCAACGTACCTTCGCCAACCCACGCGCACTCGCTCAGCTGAGATCGACGCATCACTAGACTCGGCTGAGTGTCCTCAAAGCTCCTCGGACCGCTCAGGTTCAATCTCGGAGGTGCGAAGAGATCGACCGTGCCCTCGATTAGCAAGAACGCGCCGTTTGGTCGGTCTCCGGCGTGGTAGAGCGTCGCTCCTGAAGGCGCTCGGTGCAGCACGAAGCATGAGGCGAGCTGATCGACCAACTCAACGCCCGCACGCGCGAAGGCAGGCGCCCTGATGAGCATATCAAACTTGAGCTGGCTACTCACGTACCTGATGATGGGGGCCATCAGAGAGTCCATTTAGGGTCGCACTCCAAGGCGGCGCACTCCAAGGCGGCGCACTCAAGGCGGTGCACTCAAGGCGGTGCACTCCAAGGCGGCACGTACTGCTTCTGCAGAGTAATGAACCACGGATGGAGGATTGTATCCACATCACTCACCTGCGATCAGGGAGGCCATCAGCATGCAATGAGGGAGCCATCAGCATGCAATGAGGGAGGCCATCAGCATGCACTCAGTCGGATGGAGGATCGTATCGACATCACTCACCTGCATGCAATGAGGGAGGTCATCAGCATGCACTCAGTCGGATGGAGGATCGTATCGACATCACTCACCTGCATGCAATGAGGGAGGCCATCAGCATGCACTCAGTCGGATGGAGGATCGTATCGACATCACTCACTCGCAGGCTGAGCAGCAGGGTCGGCTCGGCGGCCTGCAGATCGAATGGCTCGAGAGGTACGTCATTCGACGCGATCTCGCGCCCCGGAGATTGCCCTCCGCCCATGACCTCGCGCCCCGGAGACACCGACAGTTGCCCTCTGTGCGAGCCCGCTACGGCGCCGTCCCCCTTGCTGTCCCCCTTGATGTCGCCCAGATTGAGCGGCGAGGCGAGATGCCCGCCACCGAAGCTCTCGCCCACACCTACGGTCTGAGGCAGCCCATCTTCTCGACCGCCAATGAAATGCAAACCGCCCCAGACTACGACGTAGAAGGCGGACGGCGCGCACCCGGCACGCAGGGCCTTGGCGTACCTGCAATCGGTGAGGCAATCAGACGCACTCAGACGCACTCCGAGGTCATCAGAGGTCATCAGAGATCACCAGAGGCACTCTGCTGGTGCGCACCGAGGCAGTAGCTTGAGCTTCATCATGCCCGCGAGCGCGTAGACTTCGCGGTACGAGAGGGAGGCGAACATCTTGAGCGGCCTTAAAATGGCAAGCTTCTTCCTATGCGGCACGATGATGGTGGCGAAGATGGCGCGAAGCTTCTTGAGCAGATGGATCCGTTTCGCGAGCCGAGTTAGGAAGGCGGTTGTAAGGACCTGATGACGGTAATCAGTGACGAATCATTCGCGAGCCGAGTTAGGAAGGCGGTTGTAAGGACCTGATGACGGTAATCAGTGACGAATCATTCGCGAGCCGAGTTAGGAAGGCGGTTGTAAGGACCTGATGACGGTAATCAGTGACGAATCAGTGACGGATCCATGGCCCTGACCGCCACTGATTGCCACAAATCAGTGACAGTCGATGATACATCAGTGACAATCAGTGGCAACCAGTGGCTGTCAGGGAGCAATCAGCGACCATCAGGTGGTAATTACCGTTCGCTGCCAGCGGTTGACGGGGCGCAAGATGCGATCGAAGATCGAGTAGCGCCGACTCGGGCGCATCTGCGATTGAAGGTCAATCAGAGGTCAATCAGAGGTCAATTAGAGGTCATCGGGGCGCTATCTCGAGCGCGCCGTCTCGTGCGCACAGTCTTGATCTTGGCGCGCTTCCACGCCGACGGTGACGAACCCAACGAATCCATCTCGACGGTCGAGGTCCGACGAGATGGTGACGAACCCAACGAATCCATCTCGACGGTCGAGGTCCGACGAGATGGTGACACCGACGGAGACATCTCGACGGTCGAGGTCCGACGAGATGGTGACACCGACGGAGAGACCGATGGAGATTCCGTGCGATCGGGCTCGTCTGCCGCCCGGGCCGACATCCGCTTGAGCGGCATGGGCGAGGCTGACGAGGAGGGCACGGGCGAAGGGGAATGCGATCCTAAGGACACTGCCATATTAGGCACTGGCGCCTGCCGGCGAGGCTGATGCGGCGAGGCTGATGTGGCGGCTGCGGCGAATGCCGCTGCTGCGGCTGATCCTGCTGCTGCTGCGACGACGGCGACGGCGGCGACGGCGGCGGCGGCGGCGTTGGCGGCGTTGGCGGTAGGGGCAGGCTCGAGTCCATCGAGGCCACGTGGACTCGATTTGGGCGTCGAGCGTGGCGCGGACCGTAACTCGTCACGCGCGTCCGGCTGTGCCGCCATCTGCTGCGCGTCCGTCGGCGGGAGCGCGCCTTTCCCCAGGAGCAGGCCCGTGGCCGCCGCGGGCGCGGCTCCGGCCGGCCACGAGAGCGATGGCAGCATGGCTCCCGCCATGGCACTGGGCCTGCTGCCGGGCCGGCGGTGGCGGAGCGCGGCCGGTGCGAGCGTCGGAGTCGAGATGCCGTGCCGCATCGCCGCCGACTGCGGTGGCGCCTCAAACTCGAACGCCTCGACGTGCAGCATCGCCCCGGATGAGTGGCCGCGGTGGCGCTCGTCGTGGAAGCCGGTGGTGTTGAGCCGATCTGCCTGCGGCCGTGCCACGTGCACTGACGCGGTGCGCGGCGGGTCCAGCTCAGAATTCTTGCTCTTCCTCAGCGTCTCAGAACTCTTGCTCTTCCTCAGCGTCTTCCGGCTGCCAGGCAACCCCGCCGAAGGCTCGAATTGCTTGAGCTGAGGCCGGGCAACGTCGTCGAGCCGCACCGCCGGACGCACGTCCTCTCGGGTAATCTCCCCCAAAGGAGAAGCGGGACAGGATGGAGACCTCCCGCACATACTTCGGATCGGGCGCGGACTGGGCGCGATGCATCGCGCGCACGCGCACGCGCGCCGCTGCGTGAACCGGCGGTCGACCACTGACGACTCCCGGTGTGAAGGGGGCGAACAAGGCTGTGAAGACTCTTGATGGACGTGGGATGTGAGACAAATGGGCGCGTGGGAGCGGGAGAAGGAAGGGAGAAGGCGGTTTCACCGTGTGTTTCTGACACAAAGCGGATTGCATGCACAATTCACTTCAACGGAAAAAATCAAAGAAATGGATGTCGCTAGCGCTCTCTTTCGCGAGCTCGCGTCGCTTCCTTTGCTTGGAGACGACCTTCCTGCGGGCGTATTAAATCTCGCACACTTGCGACGCGCCGTCTCGCACGAGGGCGGCCTCAACCGCCTACGCTGCTTCGCCGCCAAGCTGCGGGCGGGCAACAATGTGAGCATCGCGGTGCTGGGCGGCTCCGTGTCGGCGGGGTCGTCGTCGCGCGTACGCCCGGATCAGAGCGGCCTCTACCACCGCAAGCTGCAGCGGTGGCTGCAGTCGCGCTTCCCCGGCCACGTCGGCCACATTAACGCCGCCACGCCCGCCGTGCCGCCAGGCTACATGGAGCAGTGCCTCTCGCTTCACGTACCTCCGACCGTCGACCTCGTTCTCCTCGAAGCCTCGGCGAACATGTGCGGGCGTGCTCGGCGCGAGGGCGCCTCGTCCGGGCAGCCGGATCCGTGCGAGCTGGGCCGTGAGTCGGTCGAACGCATGCTGCGCCAAGTGCTCGGCTTTCCGTCGGCACCCGCCGTCGTCTTCGTGCATGCATTCCCGTTTTGGACGATGGAGACGCCCAAATCTTGGTACGCGCGCTGGCCGAATGAGGGGCAGCGCGGGCGCACGGTGCCCGCCGCGCCGCTCGCGCACGCGTCCGACCTCGCGTTCAGCTATCACAAGCAATGGGGCCACACTGCGAATGAAGACTCGCTCGAGATGCTCGCGAGGTATTACGATCTGCCCTCAATCTCGCTGCGTAACGTCATCTGGCACGCGATGAAGGCCAACCGTACGTTTGGCGGGCTGCGCCTGCATGAGCTCTATTACGACCGGATCCACCCTTCCAATTATGGGCATGCGATCCTTGCTCACGGCCTCGTCCATCTGCTCAAGACGGCGCTCCTGATGCTCGAGCTCACCGGAGCTCCGATGCATGCCGCCCATGACGAACCCGTGGTGCCCACGCCCACGTCGTCGCCCTCGATGTCACCCTCAGCTCTGATTGCCCTCGCCCACGACGACGCCGTGCGTTTCGCGGCGGGGCGCTCGGTGAAGCCCCTCAATGCCAAATTAGGCGATGCCAATTCCACAGACGCCCTGGCCACGTGTGCACGGCCCGGCGGCATTCGGACGCTGCCGCCGCAGCCCATGCTACCCAACGTCGCCGGCGCGGAGGCTCGCCGGCTGGAGTGCCATGATGCGGACTCGTTGCATGCCTTGGTCGAGCGTGAGGGTTGTATCGGCTGGGCGTACGCCGTCGAGCGTTCGCCTTCCGGCGTGCCAAAACCCGGCTGGTTGAGCGCCGTCGTGGGCGCGCAGGTGCACGTGGCCGCAATGAGTGGCTCTGATGAGCCTTAATGAGCCCTGATGAGCTCGGATGGCTTTTGATTGTCTTTATTGGCATCTGAGTGCGTCTGAGTGCGTCTGAGTGCGTCTGAGTGCGTCTGAGTGCGTCTGAGTGCGTCTGAGTGCGTCTGAGTGCGTCTGAGTGCGTCTGAGTGCGTCTGAGTGCGTCTGGTTGGACTGCGCATGCCACGCGCAGTGCACCTTCTCGTACGCTCTCGGCGACACGACGAGCGTGGCTAACCGAGTCGGGATTGGCTACCTGAAGAGCTATGAGCACATGGGCTCCGTCCGTGTCGATTGCATGCACCAGTGTGCATGCGAGCCGCTCGTGATCGACGCGCACAATCTCGAGCGCGTCTCGCCTCTCGATCTCGTCTACTTTTCCGTGCGGATCCAACAGCAGCCTCCAACGGCAGAGGCGTTGCGTGAGAGCACCCGGCGGCGCTGCGGCGTGCGCCTTACGGTCCTCAACGCCACGTCATCTGGTCATCACAAGTTTAAGTTGACCGCGCTCTTTGTGAACAGGTGAGCACTGTGGATAGCACTGTTGGCTCTTTGAGTGCACCTGAGTGCACCTGAGTGCTTTTGACATTCTATCGCGCCCTGTGCTGGGCAGGCACGGCGACGCGAGCTACTTCGGCCGGTGGATCTACGGCCAGGTGATGCTGATTGCACGCTGATTGCAGGCTGATTGCAGGCTGATTGCAGGCTGATTGCCTCGGCCGGTGGATCTACGGCCAGGTGATGCTGATTGCAGGCTGATTGCAGGCTGATTGCAGGCTGATTGCAGGCTGATTGCAGGCTGATTGCAGGCTGATTGCCTCGGCCGGTGGATCTACGGCCAGGTGATGCTGCCGATCCGTGGACCATCTGTCAACCATCTGCGTGCGACGCGTCTGATTGCGTCTGATTGCGTCTGATTGCGTCTGATTGCGTCTGATTGCGTCTGATTGCGTCTGATTGCGTCTGATTGCGTACGCACAGGCGACTGAGGCGCGCGGGGCGGTCGCCGTGGCGGACTCGGCCGAGCGACGCAGCAAGGCACGGACCGGGCGAGGCGGCAAGAGGCGGGGGCGCACCAAGGCGGGGAGAGGTCAGTGGGAGAGGTTACCGTAGGCGGAGGCGCACCATGGCGGAGAGAGGTGAGGCATTTGCGCATGCTTCCAGGAACGAGCGAACGGAGACCATGAGGGAGATGCAGCTTTTCCCACCAACCAATTGTCACCAACAATACATCCAGATGCATACAGCACCTCTTTTGGATAGCTCTTGCGCTGCGACAGCAGATTCGGATGAGATCAATTTAGTTTGCGGGAGATGCGCTTCTCCCAGAACTTAGGATCGCGCAACAGGAGATAAACCTTTTCCTAAAATAGTAGAGAACATCTCGCGTTGCGCGTTCCTAAGTTCTGCCGGAATTGCCTAATACCTCCGTGCAATACCTCCGTGCGGGGAGAAGAACCGTGCAGAAGAGACCAATGATGAAGATCTTGCCCTCGTTCGGCCCAATCCACAAGGCGCGCCAGAAGAGCGAGCAAGAAGCCGAGTTCACTCGTAAGTTCCTCGAGTCCACAAAGCTCGAGCTCGAAATGCGGGTGGCGGACAAAAGCGACCATTTGTGGGAGAAGCGCATCCTCAACGAGTGGCCCATCGTCAGAGTCAAGAGGATCATGAAGAGGCCTACGATATTCGGGAGCCCACGAATGGTCTCCGCCAATGCAGTTTATCTCATGGCCTATGCTACTAGAGTGTTCCTGCGCCTCATCACGGCGCGTGCGGCACAGTTTATGATTGCCGAGAAACGCACCACGCTCTTGGTGAGAGACATTATCGCTGCGGTGAAGGACTCGTCCAATTGCGACTTCTTGCTCGACATCGTCGACGAATGGGAGCGGTCACACATGTCCATGTCGCCTGCTTCCAAGCGGAGACGAAAGGCTAATGAGGCTCGGGCCGCTCTTTCCAACCAGGGACTTAAGCCCGCTCCTTCCGCGCAGGGACTTGAGCCCGCTCCTTCCACCTTACCGCCGCTCCCGCCGACAGGATCGGGAGTGGCGCACCAGGAACGCGATGCCTACCGTTCCCTGCCCCCGTTCGCGTTGACCATGCCGGGGACGGGAAGGGAAACACCGCAAGCAGGAAGCTTCGATCTCGTTGCCGAGCTAGGTGCCGAGCTTCGCCAGTGGGGCAGCGAAAGTGATTGTCTTCTGAGCACAGGCATCGCGATAGACTGGGGAGCAGCGCAGCTAGCATTCGAGCCAGACAGCTTTGAGCTCGACGGCGAGCTTGCCCAGTGGGCTACCGGAGACTAACCGGAGACTAACCGGAGACATAAAGGGTTGATCTTGTGTGGCATGCTTGTGTAAGGTCGTTAACGCTGTCAGTCGGTTCTACTCTGTCGGTTCATGCTCGGGTCCACAGGGTCAATAGGTGTCTTGGACAATCTTTGTACCCAGATAGCCAGACTCCAGACTGTCTCCGGGAACTTAAAGTTGTCGTCGTACATTATGTGGTAGTGCGTCTTGCCGAGATGGCAATTTAAACGTGAACGTGAACTTCGTGGAACTCCTCGACCGGCCACGCACGCACGCACGCACGCACGCGGCTCCTGTCCCCCTCCCTTTCGCTCTTCACAGATCGAGAACCCCGCGCCGCGGGAGTGCGAACCCTCATGCAACTGATCTGTCTGCTGCTCCTAAGCACTGGAGTGGCGGCAGATGCTGAGGCTGAGTGCGACGAGCCGCTGGGCACGCCGCTCTCTACCTTTGCGCATACGATGAACACGGACTTCATCGACAAAGTCACGTCGGGCCGTGCGGGCCAGTTCGCGCCCTCCACGGGGATGCCGGCGGTCGTGCGCGCGGACGGCTCCCTGAGCATCGTCGACGCGAGCTCCGAGCGCTTCTTCACGTACGTCACCGACAACGGGGTGGAATAATCAGATCCTCAACTTGCTCTGCGCCTTGGACATGGCGCGGCTGCTCAACAGGACGCTGATCGTGCCGCCGTTTGCGTGGGTACGGCGTCGGGGCGACGCGCGCGTGAGCGTGGCGAGGCTGCTCGACCTGAGCACCCTCGCCCGGCTCGGCGTGCGCGTCCTCTGCGAGGATGAGCATGGCAGCGTCGATGGGCTGCTCGCACCCGCGCTCGCTGCGGCCGATCGGTCGACGGTGACGCTCTCGGGCGAAGGGCAGCCTCATCGGAGGCGCGGCATGCCTCGCTGGTCGCGCGAGGTCTGGGTGCGCGACCACGCGGGCAGCGACGTCGGTCTGCTCCGGGTCACCTGTTGCCTTTATTGGACGTGGCCGTTGCCCGAGGAGATCGCGCTCGAGATGTACAAGCTGATAGCGTACGCTGAATCCATAACTAGTCTCCCCTCTGGCCTTCGCTCATGGGCCTCTGATGGGCCTCTGATGGCCCTCTGATGGGCCTCTGGTGGGCCTCTGATTGCCTCTGATTGCCGTCTATACGGCGCCTTCTCTCTCACAGCATGCAATCCGCTTGCAATCAGTCTCTCATCAAGTACCACCCGACACTCATGCATGCGGCGCGAGAGACTGATTGCATGCTGATTGCCTCCCTCATCAGGTACCACCCGACACTCGTGCGTGCGGCGCGCGAGGCGGCGGCACCTCTTGGCCCTTCGTACGCGGCGATGCACGTGCGCCGTGGCGACAAGGCCGTTGTCGACAAGGCGTGCGTACATGCAATCTTCGGCGGCAAGATGACGACTGATGACCCCTGATGACCCCTGATGACCACTGATTGCCTCCCTCATCAGCTACGCGGCCGTCTTCGGCGGCAAGATGACGACCGAATTCTTCGGACAGCTGGCGAAGGACGAGGGGTTCGTCAACGGCGCCACGGTCTTCGTCGCCACGGACGAGCTCGAACGCAGGTGCGCTGATTGAAACGGATGCAATTGATTGCCATTGATTGCCATTGATTGCAATTGATTGCAATTGATTGCAATTGATTGCAATTGATTGCAATTGATTGTCTTCGTCGCCACGCACGAGTTCGGACGACTGATGACCACTGATGACCACTGATGACCACTGATGACCACTGATGACCACTGATGACGACTGATGACGACTGATGACGAGTTCGCACGAGTTCGGACGCAGCTGGTTCAAGCCGCTCGCGCAGCTGGGCGGGTACAAGCTGGTGTTCGTCGACGATCTCGCGCAACCTCCGCTCGTGCTCGCGCTCTCCGCCTTTCCACAGAAGCTCTGGGCTGACGTGCTCGCCATCCTCGAGCAGGTGCGCTGAGTGCCATTGGATTGCCATTGAGTGCCATTGAGTGCTGTTGTTCGCCGTTGAGTGCCATCCGTGGATGGGGCCATGAATGGGCTGTGAATGGGCTGTGAATGGGCATGAATGATTGTTCGGCGCTGATTGCCCTCGCCATCTGGACGTAGATCGTGTGCGCCGAGGCGCCCGGCGGTTTCGTAGGCTCGCTGCCCTCTACTCTGTCCGGCCACATCATCAACGTGCGCCGTGCGCAACACCCGACGGACACGCGTCCGCTGTTTACCAAGGTGTGTCAGACCCCATACTTGATGACCTCTGATGACCTCTAATGAGATCTGATGAGCTTGGATGACCTTGCACGCAGGTTCATGAGACTTGTTGTGACGCACGCACCGAAATGGACCTGCTCAAGCTACCAGGCGTAGCCTCGCTCGCCGACGTGCCGTGCCATCCCCACAAAGGGAATCCCTGGTGTTGAGATGGTGTTGAGATTACGGTGGTTGAGAGCCTTGCGACTTTCGGGACTTGGGCGGGGTGCATCTGGTCGTTTGCATCGGCGGTACTCGTAGTCTCTTGGTGCGGTGCGCGTAGTCTCTTCACACAGTGCCGTAGCACCGGTTGTCGCGTCTGTCGTGTTAACGTTCACACGTCAGTTCACGGCGCTTTCTGTAGATATGGATTCCGACGACGAGTCGGCGCCCGGCGATGGCGTCGCCAGCCTGATCGCGAAGGCCAACGAGCTCAAGGCGCTCGGCAACGAAAATTTCACCGCGGGTGACCTTGCCGCGGCCACTGCGGCGTACGAGCAGGCCGTCGCCAAGCTGACATCCGACGCGGCCAAGACGGCCCTCCGCGTGTGGTGGAAGAGCAACCCGGGCGAGACGGACACGGCGTCGCCACTGCTGGCCGCGTGCCACAACAACCTGGCCGCGTGTCACGTCAAAGCGCAGCAGTGGGAGAGCGCCCTGCGCGCCGCGTCCGCCGCCGTGGACCTCGATCCCTCCCTCGTCAAGGCCCGGCTTCGACGGGGTGTCGCGTGCTCCCACGTGGGCAGGCTGGCCGAGGCCAAGGCCGACCTGACCGCCGTGATCAAGGCGGACCCGAAAAATCGGGAGGCGCGCGCCGCGCTCGAGCTCGTGCTCGCCAAGCTCAAGGAGCAAGCCTCGTCTGAACGTGCGATGATGGGCAAAGCTTTCGAAGGGCTCGCGAAAGAGGAAGCGGCGATCGAGGCGCGAGAGAAGGCGGCGAAGGCCCAGGCGCTCGCGAAGCAGGAGGCGGCGCTGCTGCACGAGTGGCGCCAGGAGTGCGACGCACTACGCCAACGCGGGCCGCCGAACCCCGCGATCGATCTACTTGCGTCCGCGGCGGCGTCGGGGGACGCGGAGGCGCGAGCGGCCCTTGATAAGCTTGCACCACTCACACTTGAGGAGTTCGGGCAGGTGAGTGGCGCTGAGTGTGCCACTGAGTGTGCCACGCATGCCTCGGATGGCCTGGGATGGCCTCTGATGGCCTCTGATGGCCTCCCTCATCAGGCGAAGCTCAAGGCTGCAACGAAGGAGAGAGCGCGCCAAGAGGAGCGCGAGGCCAAGCGAAAGGCGGACGAGGACCTGCGAAAGGCTGAGGAGGTGCGCGACAGCGAGAGGAGCTTCGGCTAATTGCGACTGATTGCGACTGATTGCGACTGATTGCGACTGATTGCGACTGATTGCGACTGATTGCGACTGATTGCGACTGATTGCGTCCCTCATCAGGCGCGCCAGCAAGAGGAGGCGCGTCGAGCATCGCAGTCGGCGGTGACGAAGCTGGAGGTGGAGGACGAGGACGAGGCAGCTTTGCTCGAGGGCTTCAGCAGAGGGTACAAGGTACGCTCCACAGAGTACCACAGAGTACCACAGAGTGTCACCCAGTGCCACAGAGTGCCATTGAGTGCCACAGAGTGTCCCTGAGTATCCCTGATTGCAGGGGGTACAAGGTAGCACATCTGTGGTCGGATGGCTATTGAAGGCCTCTGATGGCCTCTGATCGCCTCCGATCGCCTCTGATCGCCTCTCTGATTGCCTCCCTCATCAGGTCCGCGCCGACGGAAGCAAGACATCGTACTTCGCCCGCACCGACCAGGTGTGAACGCCGCAACCATCGGAGGTGGAGTCTGATTGCATGCAAGTGCTCACCACGGCGCCATCCCGTCTTCCCACAGGTGGACACCGCAACCAAAGCGCTCCTCGATGCCCAAAAGGCGCCCAAGAAGCTCGAGATGGCGCCCATGACGGCGCCCAAGCCGACGCCCACGACGGCGCCCATGCCGACGGTGCCCATGGTGGCGCCCACGACTGCGCCAACGAGCGCGGCCAGTGCTTGGAACAGCGCGGGCACGTGGGAGGAGCGCGACGTGAGCGCGTGGGCCCTCGCCGACGTGCAGAGGCGGCTCGAGGGGCTGAGCTTGGCCAATATCTCGGTGAGCAATGTCGCGGCGCTCGAGGGGCACGCGTCGATCATCAGCATGCGCGGCAGGGTGAAACGGCCGTTCGAGCTCAAGTGCGAGATCGAGTGGCGCTGGGGTGCCCAGGACGACGCCGGAGCCGGGGGGGAGGTGCCCACGACGGCGGCCCGTGGCAAGCTGCTGTACAGCGAGATCTGCCCAACCGGACCTTCCAAATCCGGCCTACCGGCAGCGGCCGTTACGTATGAGCTAGGCGAGCAGCGGACAGTCGCGCCGTCGTCGGCGGCGCGACCGGCGGTGCAGGCCGAGCTCGCGCACCTCAAGCAGCGCGTCGAGAGCGCCCTCGGCGATTTTGTGGCGGAGCTCGGGCGGAGGTGACGGAGAGATACATGAATTTCAGTTTGAGGTGCGTGAAGGGTGCGAGCGGCTCGCACCGCAATACATGACAAGCTTGTTCCTCTATATTTACTTTTTCAGAGACCACATCCTACGCGCTACACAAAGGAGTTATACGAGTTTATTCGAGTTTCGACCGAACAGTTACCCTAAACGAAATTAATTTGTGTAAGCATGTCTCGTCTAGATAGCCGAGCATGCGATGTCTCGATCGTGAAATCTGTCAGAAGTCAGTAGAAGAGAAGCCTCGCCTCTCCTTGCGTTTCTCGTGAGCGGCGCGCGCCGATCGGACGTAAACTGTTCGGACGCCGCGGGGACTTGTGGGTTCGACCGGGACCGCGCCTTTCTCTGGACGACCTTTCCACGCCGCTGACAGGAAGGATTCGTGAAAGCTCACTGCCTGACGAACGTGCAATGTCGAAACTCGTCAAATTTTCTCGCCACGCCATTTTGAGACGGATACCATCAACGAAACCCTAATAACTCATCGCTAAAGGGGTAGTTTACTGGAAAACACCCGTCTGCGCGGCGAGAGCCCATACTCGACTCGCGAACAGTGGATGGACTGCTCGTCATCAACGCCGCGCTAAACCCAACGCCCTCGCGCACAATGCTCTCGCGCACGGCAGGCGCGATCGTGACGCTCCTTGCGATGCACACCCGGGTCGCCTCTGGCTTCTCCGCCAAGCCACCAATCAAAATGGGTTCGTCGCGGCCCAAGGGTGCTGTTCTCTCGGGGGACCTGGCCGTGACGACGCGGCCCAAGGATGCCGCGTCCTCGACGGGAACAACGGCACCGGTTCCGTACTGGTACAATCCGCAGATCCACACGTTTGGCAACATCGGGCTAGGCGGCTTTTTCCACGCCCTCATGGCGCCACTGGCCACGGCGGTCATCGACCGTGCATCCTATGGCGGTTTGGATGTCCGCAAGGTGGCTCACGACATGATCGGGACCGACAAGACGGTGCTCGACCTTTGCTGTGGCGTCGGCTTCTCGACGATGGAAGGCGGCCACGCCATCGACACCTCACCCATGATGCTCAACGTCGCACGCTTCCATCGGCCTGACTTGTCCTTCTCGTTTGGCAACGCGGAGACTTACGGCGATACCCAGGGCTACGACGTCGTGACGATCATGTACGCAATGCACGAGATGCCGGGCGATGCGCGTAAACGCGTGCTGGCCAACATGATGCGCGTCGCGCGCGAGTCCGTCGTGATCGTCGACATCCACCCCGAGTTCCAAGAGACGCTTGCGAAGAAGCCCATGAACGGAGAATTTTTCTTGATGGGCGAACCGTATGTCCTCGAGTACCTCACAAACATCGACACGGACGTCTTCTCGGCGGCGGCGACGCACGAGAATCGCTGGAGCGTCCGGCGCGTCACGATGCTTGCCGGTCATGTCGTTATGTACCGCCTCGATCGCGCGTGAGCGCGCGCGCAGCAAGACGCAGCATGCATGCATGCACGAGGACGCCAGCATGCATGCACGCACGAGGACGCCAGCATGCATGCACGAGGACGCGCATGCATGCACGCACGAGTACGTTCTGGCCATCAGGGACACTCCCAGGCCGATGTACCTTTATGTACACCTCCGGCTCGGCTTGTCGCACCTCGCACGTACGTCTTCGCGCGTGCGGTGGGCCGGCCGTGTACCCTCTCCGCGACGTTGTACTGCATGACATTACTGTTGCCCAGCCCTCGTAGTCGCCCTCTTGAGACATGTCCTGGTCCTGTTGATCCGCAGCACCACACGGTTGTTCACGACTCGTGTACACTTCGACTTCCCCCTCGCCCAGTATCGTATTGTATAGCGAATGTTTGTGTCAAACGTGTGAACGTAAGTCCGACCTACGCCACGGGCCGTTTCAAGCCAAAGTCGCTTAATTCAAGTTTCAGGAGACTTGAAAAGTGGCGAGTTCACTCGGCGAGATCACTCGAACTATTTCGAGACAAATCTCGTGCCGAACAAGGAATGCTGTGGCGGGGAACTGTGCAGCTCACTCGATGCGGCCGGCCGCGCGCGCTGAAAATGATGGAGGTGCCGCTCGCGCACGGGCCGCTACGTCATCCCGGCCATACCGTGCGGGCGCTCGCATCCAAGTCTACACCCGCGAAAACGAGCCCACCTCAAGCAACGCCACCGTCATCCTCTGATTCCAACAAGCCCGGCCTGCCACCGTTTGTTGATGAGGTGTTGCGAGGCGTGGGGCAGGTGGTCTTCTGCAACAGCGCAGCCTCCGGAGCGTTGATGCTTGCCGCGCTCTTCAAGGGCGATCCGTGGCTCGGCACGCTGGCGACCATTGGCACGGTTTCGGCTACCACGACCGCCAAAGTCTTCAACCTTGACTCGGGCGCCATCGCCAACGGACTGACCGGCTACAACGGCTGCCTCGTCGGATGCGCCTTCTCCGTCTTCATGGGCACGGACGCGTGGACATTGCCCACCGCGGTCGCCGCCGCCGTCGCCGCCGGCGGCAGCACGTTGCTCACGGTGCCTCTCAAGATGGCGTGTGGCGCAGTGCCGCAGTTCACTCTCGCCTTCAACATGGCGACGCTCTCGGTGCTCGCCTTCGTCAGGCCGCTGTGGGAGTTCTCGCCGCCGCCTGACCCATCCGCCGTCGTGGGCGGCATCACCGACTGGCTCTGCGCTCCTCTCGTGGGTGTGTCGCAGATCTTTGTCGTCAACGACCCGATCGCAGGCGCGATGATGCTCGGCGCCATCGGCGTCTATTCCCCACAGTGCGCTGCGCTCACGCTGATGGGCTCCGCAATCGGCACCGGTACGGGCGCCGTACTGGGCGCGTCGCACTTCGACATCGCCAACGGGCTGTGGGGTTTCAACGCGGCCCTCACCTCCCTCGCCGTCGGCGTCTTCTTCGTTCCTAAATTGGAAATGTATGCCCTCGCCGGCTCCGGTGCCGTGGCATCGACCTTGGTCTTCGGTGGCGCCAAGGGCATCGTCGCGGCGGGTCTGGGTATCCCTGTGTGCACGCTGCCCTTTTGCGCCGTCGCGAGCGCTTGCATGCTCACACCGCGTCTCGGGCTTGTGCCTGGGCTACTTCACGCGGCAAACCCACACTCGCCCGAGAAGAACGAGGCGCCGTGATGGGCGCCACGACGGGCGCCGCGACGCGCGCCGCGGTGGGCGCCGGTGCGGAGGAGAATTGCGTCGGAGCTGTGTTGATGATGCTGATGAGCGAAGATTCCCGCGTCGTCATACAGGACGAGGCGGCGAATAGAGAGCATAATTTACAACAGAACAAGCTACCCTACCAATTGGCGGGACCCCCTAAATTGCGGTGGGAAAGGTTTAGGTGAGTGCGCGCGCTCCGGCCTCCGGCTCCGCATTCCAATCCCCGCACAAGCGGGAATCCCCACGACCGGTTTTCTCTTAACTAAGTCTTAACGCGCGCGACCACGGTGCACGCCTCATCGCGTCAGCCGACTACGCGTCGTGCACAATCATGTCGAGTACAATCATGTCGAGTTTCGTAATTATCATATAATTCGTCGAGTTTCGTAATTATCATATAATTCGTCGAGTTTCGTTCGGCGCCCGAGTTGTGGCCGTGGATAGAGATGCCAGATCGACATCTCAGAGATCCGATCATGCATGGATGCTTCGACTGCGCAGTACGGCTCGTGGGTGCGGGCGTTTCGTCGACTTCTCTCCGACACCATCCCAGCGCGCGGAATGGAACAGACGCCACCGTGTGGGGTGTGGGACTGAGAGCGGTGCCTGGCCAGTGCCGACCTCGGCCCTGAGGTACGCGCTGGCCTCATGTCTCAGCTGCCGGCAGCGAAGGGCAGAGCTACCGAGGGGGCCCTCGGCCATCGCCTGTTCAGTGTGTCGCGGCTCCCGGTTGCTGTCCGGATAGCACTCATGAACTGCTCCCCCTTGACCACCTGTTCACGCGTCATACGGCGTCAAACGGTGAGCGAGCCGTTTGACGCGCACGAGAAGCTCCCCCAGTTCATTATTTGCGAAGAGGAGAAGCGCCGAGTCATTCTGTTCCCCATCGCAGTAGTTCCGCGCCGAGAAGAGAGTCACCAGGTGTCCGCCATGCATGTATTTGGCACCTTCGGGCACGAACTGATGTGAGCGGACGACCATCTTCAGGCCCTCGCGTGCGCAGAACCGGCGTGTCACATCCGCACCGAACCCGGGGATCCCCGCACCCACATGCTGCATGTTCAGACCTTTACTCGTACTGTTGCGTGTGTGCACGCCGTGGGCCATGACCGCATCGGAATCAGCTGGATCACTCCAAAGGGCTTGCGATGCGCATGGGGGCACGTCAGCATCCGATTCGTCACTCAACGGCCGTCTGACAGCGGCGAGGTCGTCGACCGTCCAGCTGCCGTCGCCGATGCCTCCGTGAAGCACGAGCACCACCCCACCGACGCGTGCGGCGAGCGGAAGCCAATCGAAGCTCGCGTGTATCCTCTCGTACACCCCCACCAGCCCACGGTCGGGGATCGTCGAGAAGGCTGGATGGTGCTTCACGTGATGGCGAAAGCCTCGGAGGCCCATTCCCTCCGACTGGCTGCGGAACTCATGGTTTCCCCGAATGAGGAAGACGCGCGCGGGATAGAGTGTTTTGAGGGCGAAGAGGAGCACGACGACCTCGAGCTGGTGTGCGCCACGATCGACCCAGTCGCCGTTGAAGACGTACGAGGTCGTCTCGATGTCGCCGCCGTGATGCGAAGGGAAGCCGTACCGGCAGAAGAGCATCAGAAGGTCGCGAAGCTGCCCGTGGATATCCCCAAACACCTTGGCCGGAGCAGGGACCTGCACGACCATCGGCTGCGCTATCGCGATGCGCTTTACATGTTCGCACAACCGTCCGATCATATATTCAGGCGAAAGTTGCGCCAACTCAGGCGTTCGACGTCTATCCAGTAGACGTTCGAGCGCTGCGCTTCCAGGCATCCAGTCGCGGTGGTCAACGTCGGGCTGCGTGGAGATCTCATTCGAGAGCGCACGCGCATTCTCGACCACGAGCTGCGCGATCCTGAAGCGTTCGGTACCGCGAGGGGCGGCGAGCGCGCCGCGCCAGTCGTCTCCAGCGTTGGGACACAGCTCCGGATCCAGGCGCATATCAGGAGCTACCGCTTTGGGCCCTGCCATATTGCTCGCTGCGCGATGGGGGCCTCCGGCCGCGGCCTGCTCCATGACCACTTGACGATCGTCCACTTTGAGGGAGGTCGTGCGCTCCGTCGCTGGTGGATCTCCGATGTTGAGACTGGCCAGAGTCATCAGTGTGCCTTGCTGAACCGCCTGGGCAAACTGGGCGTATGTCATCGGCGCTGCCGTGTCGTCCAAAGGCAAGCCCAGGGCTGCCAACACGCGGTCCACATGGGAGGAGCGCCCACAAAGATCGCGGACGCGCTCGACTAGCTTTCGACGAGCTGCCGCGTTGAGCTCGTTGTCCGATGACATATGCATGGCGAAGAGCGCGCGGCATCGAATCTCGATCAGATCGTTGTTTGCGGCGTCGCGGGCGGGGTCAAAGGTCTCGAGAGCACGACGGAGCATCGCGAATTCGTGACGGTTAAGCAAGGTGGATCTATCGACGTCAGCGGCCTGGAACGCAGCATGCAGTGCACGTGCTGACCAGTCGGGCACGCGCTGACGCATTATCGCCTGGAACCGGGCGCTGTCGATGGTTGGTTCGCCGCTTGCTGGAGATGGTGCGATGGTTGCCACGTGATCGAAGATGGTGCAGGACTCCACATAATCTGGAGATAAGTTGCCATGTTTGTCTCTCAGGCCTGCACGGATGAGGCGTTCACGCCGTTCATCGACTGGGCTCTCAGGCATCGGTCGCGGTGGCGGCACCGGCGCGAGCGCGCCCGCAGGGCCGGGATTCATCGCCATGGTACGCGATGCTATGGATCGCAAAAAATGTTGCAGCCAAGCAAAAGCGGAGGTCGCTGTGAACGGTGGCTTTCTGTTACACTTTCCGTGTGAAAGGGATTGTAGGAATCGACAAACAGTCCGAGGAGCCAGCCACATGCGCGCGCGCACATCCCCTGCACCCCCTTGCCTGCTCCGCTCTCGCGCCCTCGCGCGCGACGCCGTCGTATGGCCGCCGTCTTCGTGCGCCGCGTCTTCGATGCCAACGACGGTGCCCCCCTCGCACGCCCCCTCGTGATGCGACCCTGTGAAGTAGAAGCATGCTCGCGCCTATTTGTGCTCGTGCTCGGATCCAGGCTATTGGGCTCTTTATCCTGCCCCTTTGATCCTGCTATGCACATGGCTCCCCCATCCCCCCAAGGGCATCCCCCGCCATGAGTCGAGCATGCTCCACGCCCACCCTTAGCCCACCCTCTCACCCTGTTCCGCGTCTGGGTGCACCCTTGGACTAGCATATCACGCTTGCGCACTCCCCCCACGCGCCCAGTGTGGAAGGTTCCCACTCCAGGTCCCGACACTGAAGTCCGACCCCTGAGCTGACCGCCTGACCCTGAGGTCCGACCACGAAGATCACGATTGCGACTCGATTACGTTGCAAGCTTGCCAGCCTCTTGAGCCAGCCACTGCCGTGCCACCCCAGCAGCTGCAAGCAGCTGCAGTTGGCTCTTCACAGATGAAGTTGGCTCTTCACAGCTGCAGTTGGCTCTTCAGCGCTCCTCGGTGAGTGGCGAGGGGACTCGACTCTGGATGAGAAGACTTTGGGTGTGAAGACTTCGGGTGTGAAACTCTAGGGGGTGACGGAAGCTTCGGGGATGGACAATGCGGGGGCCATCGCGAGCCGATGCTCTTCGGTCTGCTTCTCGATGAACCTGCCCAGGCCCTCGTAGCGAATCGTGTAACAGTGGGGCGTCGTCTCGGTGAGCACGTGCACAATCTCGGCGCGGATCTGCGTGCCATGGCCCGTACGGTAGAGGACCGCGTCGCCCTTGGTGAACGCCCCCTTTGTGGAGTCTGTGTAAGTGGACGACGACATCAACCCTGGCATCGTCACAAGCGACGGGCCATCGGCGGTGAGCGCTGTGGTGAGCGCTTTGCGGATCTTGGCAACGTCGAGTGCCTTGATGCCGCACGTCTCAAAGTGCGGAAGCCCCGCGAGGATGTGCAGGTCCTTCAGGCACTCCACACCCTCTTCTTGCAAGTCGCCAAGAACTAGGGCCACAGAGCTCTCATTCACCTCCGCGGCATACAGTAGCCACGTGAACAGCTCGGTGCCATCCGAATTCATCGTGGCGGAGCCGCCTGCGTGGAAGCGGGCCGCCGATGTAGCGACGGCTGACGCCGAGCTCGGCGCCTTTGAAAGTAGATTTCCTTCGGGGCCAATCGTGACATGGGATCTCTCCTTCTTGATGCGATGCTCCTTGTCCTTGAGAGTGGTATCCTTGGTATCCTCCTCGAAGACGCCTTCGCGCTCATCACCCGGCGATGCGGGGATCTCTCTGAAATGAACAGAGCCGATCCCCATCCGCACCTTAGGGACCTTAGGGACCTTGGGACCGGCATTGAGGAGTTGCGACAGTGTACGTTCGCCCTCGATGAGCGCGTCGAGAAACTTGGGCTCCGTGAGCACACCCGAAGAGGGATCGACGTACCCGGACATACACCGAATGCAAGCGCTCAGGTCATCGCGAGAGATCTTCGGGTGGAGGGCAACGAACAAGTCGCGCAACTCGTCCGTGTCAAGTTCGCCACTTTCGTCCACGTCGAAGGCGTGGAAGACCTGCCTCACTCTCGTGTCGTACTCTTTGCCATCGGCGGGATTGGCCTTCTTGAGCTCCTTGATGCATTTTGCCTGCCAGCGCCCTAGGCGCCCCTGCCGAACCCAAACAAAGAACAGGGTTGCCGGGATCATAGTGATGATGAAAATGCCCATGATCGCAAAGCCCACGCTCGTGTAAAGTTCTCGGCCACGGCCAATGCCGTAGATGAAGATGCCCGCCGTCACGCCGATGTAAAGGGCCGGCAGCGTTTGCCGGCAGACAGAGTCGATGTGCGTGGCGAGCTTAGCCGCGTTATGTTTGAAGAGGAGGTGAACCACCATCGTCTCGGCCACCGCGATCAGCGAGAGAAGCAGCTGCGAAAGGTTGAAGAGGTCGTACCAGAGCAGCGAGGAGACCTTTCCTAGGCCCAGGTTGGTCGTCGCCATGTTGGTCAGCGAGATGAGGAAGGCGATGTACAGCACCGACGCGCGGTCGCCGCTGTGCTCTTCGGCATGCATGAAGATCGCCGTCAGCAAGGAGCCGAAGACGATAATGATCGTCGTGAGCAGCGCACGGAAGATGAACACTGTCGGGTTGCGGTTTGCCATCATAACGACCTCGCATCGGTGCACCTGCTCCACTCCGTTTTCGAATGGGTGCGCCACACGCACCGTCTCGGACAGAGGTCCGTCTAAGTACCACTCGGCCGTCGGTGGCAGCAACACTTCGTCCTTGTTCTCCTCCGTGAGGCCCATCGCGGCCAGCACAGGCGAGTCCGCGCCCGTGCCCACGCAGCCGTACAGCCAGGCCCCAGCCACTTCTATGGTCACAGTGAGTTCCTGCTGGTCAAAGGGATAGAAGAAGAAGACGTGGTGCGACTGGAGCAGCTGGAACTCGATGTCGCCCGTCCAGGAGGCGCAACCGACACATGCCGACGTGTTGCGTGGCCCCAACGTGAACTGGTTGGCGATCGGGAGGACGCCCGAGAGCGTTGCTGATGGTGCGGGCGCCGGCAGGCTGCTCCCATAGCCTTCGAGCCAAGGCTGCACTGGCATAGGGACCCTTAGCCCTTCATCTCTCGATCCTGGCGCACCATCTATAAGAATCGTCTCCGTACCTAGATGGAAATCGGCGGATGCATCGATGCCACGGTAGCCAGGGACGGCGAATACCTGCATTAACGAGGGCACCCAAAACTTGGAGCGCATCGCGCGCGCCGCCTCGCGCGCGATGTCGCTCAGGCCCTGCTCAAAGTCGAGCGAGAGCATCCCCGAAAGTGCGCCCGCACACGGTGAGCGAGCGAGGCGTGGGTCGGCCCACTGCAGCGTGTACCTCATCTCGGCGAAGATGTAGTTTTCGTTGAAGTCTTGCTGCAGCACCAGGCGGATGGGCGAGAGGTTGAGCGAGATCGCGACCGGCACGCGGCCCATGGCGAGCATTGAGGCGCTCGAGGTATGCGAGTTATTTTCTTGCAGGAGTAGCCGGAAGGAGCCATCACTCACACCAACGAGGGTCCCGAGCGCCTGCGGCTTCGTACTGTAGTCCGTGCGACCAAGATCCTGCTCGGCCATGCACACGGACCGGATCTGGCTCAGTGTGCATGCGCCGGCGTCGTAGCCACACTCGCGGTTGTTGCAATTGGGGTCGCAGATTGTGTCACCATACATGGAGGCCATGCACCCATCGCCGCGCTTCGTTTCGGTCAGCGCATTGTTGCGCCTCTGACACTCGAGCGAGCAGGTGAGACAAAAGTCACGTGAGCCGCAGTCAGTGCAGTCGCTGCCGAACGGGCAGAGCTGCCTAAAAGGAAACGGGTCAGGGGAGGCGCCGTCATTGCACACACCCGGGGTGCCCCCTACGCCAGAGGCGTCGCACGTGTTCGAGCACAGGCCCGGTGGCGCTGCGGGAGGCGGAGGCGCAGGCGGGGGCGAGGGTGGCTTGTAGTACGGCAAAGCTGCGGAGGTGATTGTTGCGTCGGGTCGGCTGGTGACGCCGAATGCGCCGAGCAAGGAGTTCCCGCCTATCACGGTCGGTGCTGCCAGGACCGCGATCACGGTAGCCGAGAGACGTCGGGCACGGCGTACGCCGGTGACGTTGGCGAGCATGAGGGTTGCGAGGCTCGGGCTGCTAATGGCGCTGGTGATCCTCGACTGCACCGTGGTTGCCGTCTCTGTGGGCGTCCGGATACGCACGGCAACGATGACGCCGGTGGCCGTGCCACAGGTCACGACGCTGCACGACGTAACATTCAGAACCACTTGCTGGCGCATGCCGCAGTCGGTGCAGTCGGTGCCGATGGCGCAGGATGAGTACTCCGTGCCCAGACCGCCGTCGTCGCAATCGCCATCGGAGGCCCACTCGCACGTCTCGGTGCAGGCAGACACGTTCATACTCGCCGCGGTCGCGATCGCGGCGGCAATCTCGCCATTCACGCTCTCAGTGAACGCGGCGACGTCACCGGCAAGCAAAAGGGCGAAAGTGATGCTGCGGTCTGCCGAATACGCCGGCGCGGTGAGTGGCGTAGACGCGAAGAGCGTGCGCACCGCATTGGCGCGCGCCGCTCCCGCTGCGGCGGGGGCGACCGAGCCAGCGGAGCCGTTAAAGTTGGACTCGGGGAATGCGAGCCGAAAGGTCATAGTGCTCGCGAGCACTTGTGAAAACTCCCGACCTAGATTGTCTACGAATCCAGGGCTGGTTGATGTCAGCTCACGAGATACTTGGCAGCGTACTGGGTGGGTTGTGCAGAGCGCAACGTCGACCACCGTACGCGTGAACTCGACCACTTCCTCCTGAGTCACATTCCGCGGGGGGAAGGAGAAGGCGACGCGCACGACGGGCACGCCTCCCATGATGAGCGCTCCGCCTGGCAACGGCGAGAGCGGTGGATATGTGGGCGACGGAGGGGACTCCAAGAGGCGGATCCCACAATCGTAGCAGTCTGTGCCCAAGTCGCAGTCGCCGAATTCAGCCCCTGGCCCGCCATCGTCGCAGTGGCCGTCGTTGATGTACCAACAGCCTTCCGACCCGCTGCCATAATTATTCGAGCAGAGGCTCGGTTGTGAAGGCGGTGGTGCCGGTGGATACGGTGGTGATCCCGGCGGCGGCGCTGATGGCGGTGGCGGCGGCGATGCTGGCGGTGCTGGCGGTGGCATCGGCGGTGCTGGTGGCGACGGTGGTGCTGGTGGTCGTGCTGGTGGTGGTATGAGCATACAGATCACAAAGCCTGGACCCGTGACCGAGCTGTCGCTGTACCAGGTCACAGTTGTTCCGGCGGTCACTTGCACATTCGTTGGCCCTTGGGTGCCGGAGAATGTGTTGCCCCCAATCGTGAGATAATCGCAGCAGCTCTCGGTGTTGAACTCGATGGCGGTGATATTCATTGTCACTTCCGCTCGCATCGTGCATGCCTCGTTGTCGTTATACGATTCGCTGCCATCGGTGATGCACAACCCATTGGATGTGACCTCGCAATACGATCCACCCGAAACAATCGACCAGCTCGTCCCCGACGGCGACGCCCCTCGAGGGCCGCAGTCAGCGCAGTCGGTGCCAATCGTGCAATCAGCAAACACCGCGCCTGGGCCGCCATCGTTGCAGTATCCATCGGAGGCGTAGTTGCACGTCTCCGTGCACTGCGCATCGGTGGCGCTCACCATCAGGGCGAAGAAGATGGCGTGCGCAAGTCGAGGCGCGGAGCGGCGCCACGAAGATTGAAGCATACTGCTCGGGGGAGCGCTGGGGGAGCGCGATGGGGGAGACGGGGAACGGACACTTGTGTTGAGACCTGCGACGTGAAGCGCAGCACCCGCGTCGAGTCAGCAACGCCGATGACCCCCAGGGGCGCGCAGGGCAGGCAAGGCGAGCCGGCGCTCGGAGTTGCCGCCTGTGAGTCGGGAAGGCCACTTCATACTCGCTCCTTTGCGAATCAGGCGAAGGATTCTGCTTCTTCGGCGAAAAAACGAGAGTCCACAAACAGCAGGGTTCAGATTGAAATCTCCAGGAATTTGCGCTTATTATAATGATTTGCAATTACATGTACAATGTCAGGCATGCTTTTTAATTAGTATCGTCAATAGGCATACCGGGTGGAGCGTGTCACGGGTTTCGACACAGCGGGCGTTCGTGGGCTTCATTTGTATTCACACACCGGACGAATCGTCGTGTTGTGCCCGGCAGCGACACGACGCTCACCAGGGATATGCGACCTCAACTTCGCTCGGCATCATCGCTGCCTTCGTCGGGACTGTTCTTGGCGCTATCGCGTGCTGGTCACGAATGCATGCACTGGCGTGCATCAAGCGCTCATCATCGCTGCCTTGGACCGTTTGGCGCTACTCGCGTGCTGGTCACGCACCATCGCCTGCATCTTCTCGAGCTGCTCGAGGTTGAAGTGAGCGCTCTCGCTGCTGAGGGGGGGCGCTCAACACGACGCGCTTTAGTTGAAGTGAGCGCTCTCGCTGCTGGGGGGCGCTCAACACGACGCGCTGTAGAGGCACTCAAGCGGCACTCAGAGATGCAATTAGAGAGGCACTCAGAGAGGCGCACTCAGAGAGGCACGCAGAGAGGCACTCAAGCGGCACTCAGGGAGGCACTCAGGGAGGCACTCAAGCGGCACTCAGAGAGGCATGCAGAGAGGCATGCAGAGAGGCACTCAGAGAGGCACTCAGAGAGGTACGCAGAAAGGCACGCAGAGAGGCACGCAGAGAGGCAATTAGAGAGGCACGCAGAGAGGCGCACGCAGAGAGGCATGCAGAGAGGCATGCAGAGAGGCATGCAGAGAGGCAATTAGAGAGGCACGCAGAGAGGCGCACGCAGAGAGGCATGCAGAGAGGCACGCAGAGAGGCACTCAGAGAGGCACACTCACCTGCCCGGATAGAGCTCCACGACGCGCTCAAGACGGCGCCTCGCTAGCTCAAGTCCCTCGCTCCCCGCATCCAGCGGCCCCGGAGTCTCGCGCCAAATGGCAGTGTGCACGAGCGCCGCACCGCTGAGCACCCCAAAATGGATCAGATGGAGCGCGAGAGTGAGCTCATCAAGGGCCATCAGTGGCCATCAGTGGCCATCAAATTCAATCACCTGAGCACCCCAAAATGGATCGGGTGGAGCGCGAGAGTGTGAGCTCATCAAGGGCCATCAGTGGCCATCAGTGGCCATCAAGGGCCATCAGTGGCCATCAGTGGCCATCAAGGGCCATCAGTGGCCATCAGTGGCCATCAGTGGCCATCAGTGGCCATCAGTGGCCATCAGTGGCCATCAGTGGCCATCAAATGCAATCACCTGAGCGCCCCAAAATGGATCGGGTTGAGCGCGAGCGTTCGTTCCACATCGTCGAGCGCGTCGAGGTGACGCCTCTGTAGGTAACGAAGGGTCGCGCGCTGATTCCATGCTTCGGCCCAATTGGGCGCCTGTGCAAGCACCTGATGAGGGATGCAATCAGAGGGTCGCGCGCTGATTGCATGCTTCGGCCCAATTGGGCGCCTGTGCAAGCACCTGATGAGGGATGCAATCAGAGGGCACTCCGCTCATCAAAGGCAAGCACCTGATCGAGCAGTGCGTGCGCGTCTACGGGCTGTTCCAACTCAACCAGCCTCTCGACCTTCCGTAGCTACACACCGAGATTCGTCACCGGAGATTCGTCACCGGAGATTCGTCACCGGAGATTCGTCACCGGAGATTCGTCACCGGAGATTCGTCACCGGAGATTCGTCACCGGAGATTCGTCACACTCGGATCCCATCAGAGAGAGCAATCAGACGTTACCTGAGCGTCGAGCTCTCGCTGGCCGCTTCGCTTCCACAGCCGCCAGAGCGCCGCTTCGCCCTCCGAGACGAGGCGAGGGAAGCGCACCATCACCTGCCGGATCAACTCCGCCGCGCCCGTCTCAGAGATCGATGCATGCGCGCCCGTGCCGAACGTGCTCGCGGCGTGGACCGCGAAGAGCGCCGTGGTGAGCGCTTCTCGCTCAGTCGCGCCTTGTCGTTGGAGGAGGTCGCGTAGCTTCGCGAGCTGCTGCGCCGCAACGACCGAGGGCGAGGCGGCCGGCGCAGAGCGCGCGTTGGCATTGCTGATCTGCGCCTGGTGCTCAGCCGCCATCAGCTGCCACACATTGTATGCCTCATCCCACTCCTCTGCCTCAAGAGCCATCTCGAGAGTATTCGTGAGGCCCGACCAGCTGGCCGCGAACACCTCGCTCACAGGCGCACCGCCTCTGCTGCCGTCGGCCGCGACCACGCCCGGCGTGAAAACGGCGCCCGTGACCGTGCCGTCCCCTCGTCCACCCCTAGGGCCGGCCACGCCGCGATTCCGGTGCAAGGGATGGTCTGGGTCGAGGAAACCCTTGACGAGATCGTCAAGGTACTGCGCCGATGCCATCCAATCGTGTGGGAAGCTTGTCAGCGCCCATTGCCACAAAATGGCGACGAGAAAGAGAAGGATCGCCACACACGACGGTAGCCGCATTTTGAGGGCGGGGCTTCATTCACGAACGCTTACAAGTTCACAGCCAATCGTTCACACTCGCTTCACAGCCAATGGTTCTAATTCGACACCGAAGACACCGGACCGGCGTTCACATGGGCCGCCGCGCATCCATACTTCGCACTTGCAGTTGCACTTCCACTGGTGAGTGGTGCCTAGACATGAGCGTTGAGCCTAGATCACACTCACGGCCATCCCGTCCTTCGTTTCACGGACGAGATGTGACGTAACGCAGAACGCGCATGCCGGATGCATGCTTGGATGCGTGCGGGCAACACAGAGGGGCAGTTATTACCCTCACGCTACTTTTTTGTTGCCAATTGAACACCGTCACTCACCCCGTGCGGGCGACTTGGGCGGTGCCGCCGATGCAGGCGGCTTGCACTCAGACGTCAGACCGCCCAGGGGTAAGAGAGATCCTATCCACTGGCGCCGTGGTGAGCACTTGCATGCAAGGATAGGGTAAGACAGATCCTCGATGAGTAGTAGTCCTGCGCACTCAGACTCTCATGGCACTCATGTCTTCGCTGGACTCGCTGGACTCTCTGGCGCCCATCTCGGCGCCCGAAGTCACGGGCTCCGCTTGAATGACGATCTGCTTGCGCTTGCGATCAAACTCCTCTAGGCTAATGAAGCCAGCATCGAGCAGCTGCCTGAGCAGCTGCATGCGCTCTGAAGCGGAGCCTCTGCTGGCCGCGCGCCCGCCCACGATGGCGCCTGAGGGTCCCGGGGGTGCTGCAGCTGGTGCTACCAAGTGTGCCTTCATGCACCTCACGGCCACTCTAGCCGGTGATTTGAGGCTCAATGGCCCATGGGGTGGGAGGGAAGCCTGCTGGGATGGTAGGGAAGCCTGGTCGTCGCGAACGACCGTCACAAACGCCGCCGGGATGTGCATGCGGCGGGCCCCGGCGACATTCGTGTGGGCCCCGGGGCTCGTGTTGGCGACAGTAGCGCCGTGGTGAGCGCTCGGAGGCCTCGGCGGTGAGGAGCTGATGAGAAGATGATTGGCGCCGTGGTGAGCGCTCGGACGCCTCGGCGGCGAGGAGCTGATGAGAAGATGATTGCAGTTGGATCGGAGCGCATCGGATTGAAGTGCCTTTGCGATCCGAGTGTCCTGAGACGAAGCCTTCTCAATCAGCGTCTCATCGGAGGTGAGGCTCGCCTCCCCGGCGACGCGCGCGTAGATGAACTGTGAACGAGCACCCCGGGAACGCAACGAGCACTCCGTGTCAATCCTAATTAGGAGCGAGCACTCCGTGTGAATCCTAATTAGGAGCGAGCACTCCGTGTCAATCCTAATGAGCCAGTTCATCGACCTCAAGGTACTCGCGTGCATTCCTTTGCCACCCCCCAGGGGAAGCTGATGAGGGATGCAATCAGATGTCATGAGAGGCCATCAGCATACCTGCGCGCGCCCCATGAACCGCACGCCGCGCCGATAACACTCCTCCTCTGCGGCACGCACGATGGCGCGCCGGATGGAAAGGTTGGTCTCGAGTTTCTTGATGATTCTCCGGATGGGCATCGGGCACTCGCGGATGATCTCGCGCAGCCGCTCGCCCGGGATCGCGAACGTCGTCAAGTAGCCTAGGGCCGTCACGCTGAAGCGCGCACGCAGGCCGGCGTTCTCGAGGAACTCGTCCGTGCGGAAGGCGTTGCCGAAATGGATTATCCTACCTGAGTACTTGTGTTCGGTACGTCCGGTGACTGCGGCGCCATGTGAGACGACGTAGAGCGAGCCGTGGGGCACGGGCTCCTTGTGCGGGAAGACTTGCGCGCGCAGCTCGAGGCACAGCATGATGTGCAGCTCACGGTCCTGCTCCATATCAATACCCTCAAGCCACCACACGTTCTTGAGCCAGCGCACATTCATCCTGAGTGCGAAGTCGCCGGCCAGCCCGGGCGAGAGCAGCTGTAGCAGCCGGACGCGCGTCGCGCCCTGGCGCAGATGCACCGTCATCTGCATGTATTCGCGCAGCCGGTACTGCATTTCGGGAGGGATGTTCTCAGCCGCCATGTGGAAGTTGAGCTCGGTCAGGTCGATGCGGAACTGTGCCCTTTCGGGCGCGAGACTCACGACGATCCCGAAAAACGAGCCCACGATGTACGCGAAGCAGACGGCGCCGATGTACAGGATCGCCGCGCACACCAGGTTCTCGGTCGCGTTGAGCTTTGACGCCGCCACGTCGCCGTACCCTGTCGAGGTGACGGTGGTCACGGCCCAGTAGAGGGAGCGGATGTACAGCACGTCCGCCTGCAAGCAGCTGTACCCGTTCTCGTTGCATCTCTGACCATCTGGGCAGGGCGTGGTCGGGTCCCACTCGACGCAGTACCCTTGCTGTTGCGGGCCGAGCCAGCTGTTCAGCGGGTCGAAGTAGGCCTGCAGCCCCCACACGCATGCGAACAGATGGCACGCGTAGATGAGCCCGAGGAGGATCATCGAGATAGAGAGTACGCCGTAGTTGATGGAGGCTTTCAGCTCCCAGCGCTTGAAGATGCGGCTCACGTTGACCAGGCGCGCGAGCTTAATCAGCCGCAGCGCGCGAATGGCGCGGAAGCCCTTGGCGCTCGCGAGTGGCCCGCTGGTGGGCGCCAAGATGTCGAAGAGGGAAACGCCGATAGAGAGGACGTCCACAATGAACCAAAAGCTGGCCACGTAGCGCCACGCAATCTTGCGCCGCCCTGTCACCCAGTGCTCGCCTTCCGGGCTCTTGAGATCCGTTTCCGGGTACCTGCGTGCCGCACCGATCAGCAGGTGCGCTCAGCCGGGGGTGGGCGGGCAGCTCGCGCAGCAGCAGCAGCGG
>JWZX01003271.1:0-63255 GCA_001275005.1 Chrysochromulina tobinii | reverse complement strand
GTGGAGAGGGCGGGGGCGGCGACGGTGGTGGTGGCGAAGGCGGCAGCGAGGGTGGAGCTGGCGGGTACTGTAACGGTCCGCAGGAGCACCGGCTTGCAAGAGCGGCGAGCGGGCACGTACTCCCCTGAAGACGACGGCGGGACAACAGCGCCGCCGATAGAGCGAATGCGGATGTCATGACGGATGGGGTACTAGGCGATGGGATGCCGACGCTCGATCGCCTTACGCGAGCGCCGGCAGCCCAAAATGCTGCCCGAGCTCCTCCATCCCCGCTCGCTGCTCCGCGGTGAGCGTCCCGGCAAGGTCGGGGCGGAGGCTCAGGAAGTCGTCCACGACTGTCTGTGCAGTGGTGGACTCGGATGGCCCCGATGGCTCTGATAGCACGGAGGCTGCGGAAGACGCGTCCGTTTCCAGCCGGCGGCCGCCCGCGCCGCATGAGAGGGCTGCCGAAAGGGCGGCTACATTGGCAGAGAGAGGGGACAGGGCAGCCACACTGGCAGAGAGAGTCGAGAGAGTACTGCTCTGAGTCGCAAGAGCACTGCTCTGAGCAGCTACATTGGCAGAGAGAGGGGACAGGGCAGCCACGCTGGCAGAGAGAGCGGCAATCTGTTGAGCGAGGGCCTCGACCGACGTGGCAGCCGTTGGCGACGTCGGCATCGTAACGATCAGCCGAGGCCCGTTGAGGTAGATGAACTGCGAGTCGAGCGTTGGGCCGGTGAGGCGCGAGATGCACGTCTTGTACGTGCCGCTCACGCCGAAGGTCACGGCCAGGGTCCTCGAGGAGCTGACGAGGCCCCCGGTGGTGGAGGAGGCGTGGACGGCGCCGGTGCAGTCGGGCGTGCCGGCCGGCAGGAGGACGAGGGTGTCGCCTGGGGACGCAAAGCTGCCGAGGACGCTGAGGGTGATCTGTGTGTTCGGCGCGATGGTCGAGGGGGAGAACCCAACGTCGGGCGGCGACGGCGGCGGCGACGGGGGCGGCGGCGGCAACGGCGGCGACGGCGGCGGCCACGAGTGCGAGCACACTCGCCAGCCGGTGGAGGCGTGATAGAGGTTTGCAGACCATTGGATCGTCCCCGGACCCAAGATGAAATTGGAAGGTCCGGTGTATCCTGAGAAGGCCGTCAACGTCCCTGACGGGTGGCTAGGTATGTGGAGATAGTCGTAACCAGCCTCCGTATTAAAGGAGGTCGCTGTCAGGGGCCTTCCAATGGCGAGCGCGGTCGACGTGATGGAGCACGTCTCGTTGACGCCGTAATTCGACGGAAAGTAGGGCGAGCGAATGCAGTTCGGGGCGCTCGGATCGACGGTGCATGGGCCGGAGGTGACGGTAAATCTCAGTGTGTTCAGCGGCGGCGACGGCGGTGGCGACGGCGGCGGCGGCGACGGCGGCGGCGGCGGCGGCGGCGGCGGCGGCGGCGGCCACGAGTGCGAGCACACTCGCCAGCCGGTGTTGCTGTAGTAGCCTGAAGACCATGTGATCGTCCCCGGACCCAAGATGAAATTGGAAGGCCCGTTATATATATAATATCCTGAGAAGCTCGTCAACGTGCCCGACGGGTGGCTAGGTATGTTGAGAGAGTCGTACGACGCGCCGCCCGTGTTAAAGGAGGTCGCTGTCAGGGGCCTTCCGATGGCGAGCGTGGTGGACGTGATGGAGCAGGGTAGCTGGTATCTGCCGTATTCCGACGGAAAGTTGGGCGAGCGAATGCAGTTCGGGGCGCTCGGATCGACAGTGCATGGGCCGGAGGTGACGGTGAAGTAGGCGTTCGCGCTCGCAACGATCAGCCGAGGCCCGTTGAGGTAGATGAACTGCGAGTCGAGCGTTGGGCCGGTGAGGCGCGAGATGCACGTCTTGTACGTGCCGCTCACGCCGATGGTCACGGTCAGGGTCCTCGAGGAGCTGACGAGGCCGCCGGAGGTGGAGAAGGCGTGGACGGCGCCGGTGCAGTCGGGCGTGCCGGCCGGGAGGAGGACGAGGGTGTCGCCTGGGGATGCAAAGGTGCCGAGGACGCTGAGAGTGATATGTGTGTTCGGCGCGATGGTTGAGGGGGAGAACCCAACGTCGGGCGGCGACGGCGGCGGCGACGGCGGCGGCGGCGACGGCGACGCATGCGGGACCAAGTGCGCGAGCAAGGCCATTTCGAACCACTTGTTATGGTAGGAGCGATTGGTTTTCGACCAAATCGCGGAGTGCTTGTTTGGTCTGCACCGATCCTGCTCCGAGCAACCTGCAACCAAGATGAACCCGAGCAACCCGAGCCAGCGCAGCACGAGTGCGCCGTCGAAGCGCTCCACCCACCGCAAAGGCACCCCGTCCCTTTTCGCTGCTTCCTCGACGGGGCCACCCGCCGCGTCCGCGTTCACACTCGTCTGGCCGTACGGGAACGAGTACTCGTACTTGACGTCGGCGTCCCCGAGCTTGCCCTCGAAGAAGGGTTCCTCGAGCGCGACCTCAAAGACCTGGCGCGCGCCCTTGCGCAGCCCGTCGTCGGCCGCCATCGAGTTACGCCCAGCGCGCGTGCTCGTGGCACCGCGGCAGAAGGCGCACGGGTCGATGGTGGAGTTGCCAGCCGGGATGCGGTAGAGGCCCGTGCCGCCGACAGCGGTGGACAGGTACGGGCACGACATCGTGTTCAGGCACGAGCCGTCGTCGATGATGCACGCCGTGAGGCGGCCCACCAGAGGCAAGTCGGCGGCCGATATGCAAACGAGGAACGCGGGTCCGTCGTCGAGGCTGTGGGTGAGCTCCGTGCCCACGATCGTCGACGCATTAGGGCTCGGCGAGGCGGAGGTGTCCGCCAAGGGCTCCGGCGCCGCATGACGCTCGACCTTGACCGACGCAAACACGGGCGCGATGGAGAAGACATGGAAGAGGGCCATTCCGACGAGCAGGAATTGCAGCAGGAAGCGCCCGCTGCGCTTGGTGTCGAAGGTGACGGAGGGTATGAGGGTCGTACTAGGCTTCAGTTTTTCAGTTCTCGCCCAGCCCCTCTTTTCTCATTGTGAATGGGGGCTCCACGCCGAGCGTGAGTCCGGCGCCGGCGCCGGGCCGACTCCCCTGTGGGGAAAACGGGGAGGAGTGGTTCTCGCCCTTTCCGCTTGTGGTCACTCAGAGTCGTTGTTCATAGTGAATACCTCCAGACCGCGCGAGTTTCGTCATTGACGAAACCGAATTTCGTCAGCCGCTGACGTCTCGCGCGTGGCCGAGCCTCACCGTATGCGACCCCGGGCAGGACCTGTAGTCCCCCCCACGGACACGGTCTAGACCTCTAGGCCGTGCAACCACCTCGCCTGATTGGCGTGTGGACCGCGGGGGGACATATGGCATGCCCGGTTACAATCTAACACAGCATGATGTATGTATCCGTACCCCTATCATGCGACACAGGTGCGGCGAAGGGTGAGGGCGATTGATTGACTGAGGCGAGGGACGCTGAATGGACTCCATCGAAAGGCGAAGGATTGCGCAGAATTCCATTGAATTCGAGAGAGTGAGAGGAGGTTCGTCACGTCCTGGTGAAACGCCCGCGGCGTTTGGGTTTACCGTTTACCGAACCTTGGTGTGAGTTCATCGTTTCTCGCCTCCCTCTTCCCTTTCATAACCGCGTTAATATACTACTTAACTTTGAATATAGGTTACCTCACTCACTCACTCACCGCACTACCCCTAAAATTTTATATAACCCGAACCCGTACCCGATACCGGACCGGACAGGGTGCAAATGCATGGTGCAAATGACACACACTGACAGAACTACCTCTCGACGCAGATCGACCGTACAAATGCAAAAAGTGCAAAACACCATTGAGGTAACCATTGTTGAGGCAAAATAGGTTGGACACGTAAAGCTCGACATCCCGAGCGACGGATGCTGCGTGCTTTGGACACGACCTCACGGTCATGTGCCAGCAGCCCGCGCTGCCTCTTCGCTGAGGAGAAGGACGTTTGCCCTGCAAGTTTAGGGAACGCCCGCCTCAGGCGGCCAGCCTGGCAAGGGCTTCGCGGTTCCGCCGTATTGTGCAGGCAGCTGCGCCGGGTCGGCCATCTTGTGCAGCCGTGCTCGCGAGGTTTCAGACGAGAGGATATCGATCTTCTCGCGTGTGTCCTCGTCCACCCACGTTCGGATAACGCGCCACGCTACAGCAAGCACCGGAGGCGCGTTGACGATCAGCATCGTGCTGAGCAGCTCTGGGTAGTGCGATGAGTCCGTGGTCGCCGTTTGCTTGAGGAACTTGAACCCATACGAATCGAAAAGGCCGAGATGCCAGCCCGCGGCGTCAATGACCACCGACCACTCTCGCGCCTTGGCCGCCGCCAGCGCGTCCATGTACGACTCATTCAGCCAGACATTATACCGTCCGATGGCGTCCAGAGAATAGCCCGCTTCGACAGCCAACTTCACGCGGCAGTTAGCTCCCATCACCTTGAAGATGATTGGGCAGCCTTTGCGATCAATGCCGGTCTGCGCGTGCGGTACGAAATGCCGCATGCCCGCGACAGGCGCCCCCAATGCCTCATCGGGCGTCAACGTTCTTAAGTGGTCGACATGATGCTCTTCGCGCCACTTAATGGTCGCCGCGTACTGGTTCGCTGCCTTCTCCACATTGTGGTGACGCGCGCGCAGGTACCGCAGGAGCGCGTCCTCTTTCGTCTCTCCCGCCCCGAGCGGACGCGGCTTCACCCCGCGCACAGCGAGCGCCGCGAGCATCTTGGGCAGCAACAGCTGCTCTTTGGCGGTCGGCGTTTGGACAGGCGCGACCGCGGCCACAATGGAGACACTTTCGGGCATGGTGGAGTCGCTGCGTTCAGTCTTGAAGTTCTGAACGGGCGCCGACTCCCCCTCCAGCTCGTGCGTCGGCATGCGAGAAGAGGTGCTCGAGCTGCGCTGCACCGGCGCCGCCTCCGCCTCCAGCTCGTGCGTCGGCATGCGAGAAGAGGTGCCCGAGCTGCGCTGCACCGGCGCCGCCTCCACCTCCAGCTCGTGCGTCGGCATGCGAGAAGAGGTGCTCGAGCTGCGCTGCACCAGCGCCAACTCCGCCTGCACCTGGTAAGCGCAGAGGTGCTGCCCGATGGCCAACAATGGGTTGACCGGCCTGTCGATGAGCACTTGTTCGACAGCTGCCTCAAGTGCGGCGCGGGCCTCCCTCAGGTACACATCCGCCGGGATCTCCTGCGATTTCAGCCAGCGCACGACCGCTGCCTCGGTCGGGGTGGAGAAACTTTCTGGCGACGACATGAAGATTCCGCGCTCCCACACACACACAACTGAGTTTTTCGAGAGATTCAATTTCGTCAACCGAAATTCACGACCGCAGGTGAGGGTCTCAAGTTCACTGAAACAGTCTTATTTCGGACTCGGTGACGGCGTCTAGAAACCCCTAGCCTAGTCGGCCGCCCAAGCGTACGTCGGCGGCCCTGGCAAGCTGCCGCGCACAAACAGCCCTGCTGGCATCGCACCGGCGGTAGGTGCCTTGGGCGCGGCGGCGCTGGCCGCGCCGGCCAAGAGCGTGGCGGTGGCGCCCTCAGCGGCGGCGCGCTTGCTGGCGTCTGCGAGCGCACCCGTGTGCCAGCTCTCAAAGTCCGCCTGCAAGCGCTGCTGCGAACGCTGGAGCTGGAGCTGAAGGCTCTCAATCTCGCCCTTGAGCTCCTTGAGTGAGGCCACGCCGCCCTTGTACAGCGTCGTCTCGAGCGTTAGCTGCGCGCGCATGCGCTCCTCGCCGGCCTGGCTACCGGCCTGATTACCGGCCTGACCTTCGAGCGCCGTCCCGAGCGCCTCCTTGAGCTGTGCCACCGCCGCACGCTTGCGACCCACAAGCTCACCCGCCTCCTTGGCGCCCGCATACGCCTCATGCAGCGCGCGCTTGGTTTCGTCTCTCTCCCTCGCGCGCGCGGCGTCCCAGTGCGCGTGACGGAACTCGGCGAGCGCCGCGTGAGGATCACTCAGCAGCGCCAGCCACGCCGCCGCACTCATCGCCGCCGCCACCGGAGCGGCGGAAGCGGCCGCCGCCGGCGGCGGTGGGGGCGGCGCGGGCCGCGGCGGCGGCGGAAGCCCTGTTGCCCGCGGTGGTGCGCGCGGTGGTGCGCGCGGTGTCGGCTCGGAAGAGGGGGGTGGGGGGTGGAAGGCGGTAGGCTGCTCCTCGCCCCCCTCACCGCTCGTCGGCGGCGGCGGCACTTGCAGCCTTTCGCACGCGAGAGGCCACCAAGAATGGAAAGCCATCTCCGCCGCTGCGTGCAATCCATCCGCACGCCCCTGCAGCGCAGTGCATTGCTGCTTCAAGTGCTTGAGCTCCGTCGCTTGCGCATGGTACAGATCTTTGGCGTGTTGCAGCTCAGCACACAACCGTCGCTCCTCCTCGTCCTCGCCCACCCCATGGGAAGCAGCCGCCGAGTCCACCGCCGCCGCGTCCGCCGCCGCGTCCGCCGCCGCGTCCGCCGTCGCAGCAGCAGGGAGCACGGAGGCGACGGCGAGCGACACGCGGCGCGCCTCGACCGCCGCTTTGGCCGCTCCAACCGCGTCCCGCACCGCCCGCAGCGACTGGCCGATCGCCTGCGCCCTCTCGACATGCAAACGGAGCGCCGCGCGCGCCTCGCGATGGGCTCGCGTCAAGGCGACGCCCTGGGCATAGCAGCTTGTAAACAGGGAGTACGCCTGCTCGACGCTACGTAGCGCTGTCGCCTCCTCCGCCGCCGTCACCACAGGCGCGTCGTCAGCGCGCCGCAGCAACTCCTCGCGCCGCTCTCGCACCTCAGCCGCCTCCGCCTCGTCCGCCGCCCGCGTGCCACCAGTCGTCGAGCTCGGCCCCTCGTCGCCGCCTCCGCCGCCTCCAGTGCCCACGCCGCCACTCGCCCCTGCCGCCCCAGCGGCCACCACACCGGCCGTCGGTGCCGGCGCACTCCGTGCGAGCCGTTCAGCAGACCAAGCCTCGGCGGGTGGCGCCCGGTGCGGCCGCCACCCCTCGAGCAGCAACCCCTTGAGGATCCAGAGCGCGTGGCGCACCTTGGCCAGCCGCTTGCCAGGCCCCCACGCGAGCGTCACCTGTGGGTCCGCGTCGCTCACAAAGGCACGCACGTCGCGATGCAACTGCTGCAACTCCTCAGCACTCAGCTGCTTGGTCGGGTCGTCCTCCGCACTCCCGCCAGCGCCACCACCCGCCTCGCGCAGCTTGCGATTCTCGTCCTGCAGCCGCGCGATGAGCACTGCTTGGTCCACCTCCTCGTTCACACTCACCTCGTTCTTGACCATCGCCACCCGTTGCGCAAACTTGCACGTGGAGATGGATTCGTCTGTGTGGCTCACGGCCGGGTGGACCGTGGCCACCATGACCGTCTTGCAGTTGCCGCCGAGGGAGTCGCGTAGCACGGAGGTCAACATTGAGTTTCGGTAGGGCACGTGCCGGCTGCTCGCTGTCTGGCGCTCATGGAGGGCCATGATCACAAGCTCGAGCTGAAAAAGACTCGAATTGATGTGGATCGCCTCGTTCAGTGTCGTGCCGCTCGCGCCGCTCTTGCCCACGCGCTCGCTGCCTGCGAGGTCGACGAGGTGGAGCTTGGAGCGGCGCACGGTGCTCGAGCCGTGCGGACGCGCCTCGAGCGCCACCGTGAACACGCAGTGCGAGCGCGACGAGACCGCGTTCATCGACGTCTCCGAGACGGCGCGATTGGTATCGCCCACGAAGAGCAGGTTGAGAGCCGCCTCCTCGCTGCCCACCACGTGCGACGAGAGCCCCTTGAGGCGCACGGAGCCATCCGCGTCCTCGGTGACCGCCCTGCACGCGCGCGAGCTGCGCCAGATCTGCATGCGCCAGGTTGCCGTGTCCCTTGGACTGCACTGCGGCCTGCCGTGAGTCGAGCAAGTCGAAGCCAGTCTCGTTGTAGATCTCGAGGTACGATATGCGGACCGTATACTCGGCCTCCGTGTCAGCGGCGATGCGCGCAAAGAGGGCGCTCAGCGTGCGCGGGATGATGCCACGCTCGCCGAAGGCATTCACGCCGCCTGTGAGCGTGAACGTTTTGCCACTGCCCGTCTGGCCGTACGCGAAGACCGTGCCATTGTAGCCCTCGAAGACGGAAGCGACGACGGGCTCGGCGACGCGCTCGAAGACCTCCTCTTGCGTCGCGCGAGTCTCGAGCACACCGTCAAAGCTGAACTTCCATTGGTTCCGCTTGTGGTTCACGTGTAGGCCCGCCGCCTCCTCGGGAGGCACGGAGACCTCAACCTTGTTGGGCGCGGATGGATCGACGGCAAAGTAGCCAGAGCCGTGCTTGGACGGGCGCAGCCGCAGGAACGTGGTGATGGCCGTGCTCGACGGCATCGCGGAGACCGCACACTAATCCTCCCTTGCCATCGCATCGCGCTCGATTTCGTCAGCGAACTTGGAAGTTTATGCCGCTCAGCCGTATACGCTGTTCGCGGTTCCCGTAAAGGCGCCAACTCACAGCTGAAAAGGTCGTGCCTGGATTTCTCACGTCTCCTAGTGAGGGGCCTACCGGAATTCAAATGTTTAGTTGAAAGGAAGCCGACAACACGTGCTGTGCATCACCGGGGCTTGTGGGTGCGTGCTTGGCCCATCAGTAGCACAAGTTGCTTCACGCGTCGTATCGGCGGGCTAAGTTCGTTCGATTTTCCTCTAACTCTCCAGGCAGCAGCGGCGGCGGCGGCAGCAGCTTGAGCACCGAGGCAATACTCGTCAGGCACACCCCCTGTCGCTGTTCGGTCCGATGCCCAACTCGTCCGTAATAGCCCACGCATTGCTCATTGAGACCGAGAGCAAGCTGGAGCCCGCCTTTCGATGGGCCGAGCCGCCCAACCCGAAGTCGTACTCGTACCCGCACGAAAAGCGCCACGTTTGGACGCGGGGCCCAGACAACAGCACGGTTCCAAAGCATAGGCCGCCGCCGGCGCCGAAGCTTCCGTCGCCGGCGCCGAAGCTGCCGCCGCGTGCCTGCGTGCAAGTGTCGGCGAGCTCGATCGAGTGGGCCACGGGCGCGCACTACGAGGGCGACATCGTAGACGGCCTCATGCACGGAACCGGCCGCCTGAGGCATCCGAGCGGCGACGTGTACGAAGGCGAGTTCCAAAGTGGCAAGCGGTCTGGCCGCGGCGCGTACCATCACCGATCGGGCGTGGTGACCGTGAGCCAGTGGCACAACGACCGCTCCGTGGGCGTCGCGCTCATCTGGTCGGCGGATCGGCGGCGGGCATGGGCGCTTCTCGAGGGTGAGATTGAGTGGGAGAATCGGCGCGTGGCGCCCGTGGACAGCGCGACGGTGTTGACTGGGCTGCGCTGGCACGAGGAGCGTCATGGCGAGATCATGCTGCGCGAGGCCTTTGCACTCGCCCGCCAGGCAGGCCTCGAGGAAATCGCCCTCCAGTGCGGCGCACCGAGGCAGGACATGCAGCGCGTTGGGGCCTTCGAGCCAGCCACACGTGAGATCTGGGCCAAGCCGCCGCGCCCTCTGAGCGCGGCGCCGGTCCTGTACGCGCACTGCCCCGCATCGCAGCGGCCCTCGCCAGCGATGCGCCAGGTCGCCTACATGCACTCCGGCAATCGACCTACCTACCGTCCCGCGCCGCCGAAGGACGCGTGGCCGTGGCCGCTCGCGCGTCCGGTTTTGGGAACGTCGAGTGAGACGCGCCGCTTCGAGATCGAACGGAGCATCTTTGAGCGGCGCGAGAGCGGCGCCGCTGCTCTGGCAAGCAAGGCGGCCGGAGGCTCGCTCGTCGGCGTCGACCGCCGCGCGCTGTACGCTTCGATCTACGCTCGCATGCAGCAAGAAGGTACGGCGGTTGCCGAGCACCAAGCGCCGACCATCCTGCCGTCCTCGACCATCCTGGACCTGCCGGCACCGACCAAGCCGGCGGACGTGTACGCGACGCCCTGGCTGACGCCCGGCGCCACACCCGTCGAGCCAACCCCTACCGTCACCTTTGGCTGAGCGAAGCCAATGCATGCACGGTCGAGGGCTGAGCGAAGCCAATGCATGCACGGTCGAGGGGCCCAGGCCGTGCATGCACACATGCATCCTTATTGCATCGCACGATCCGTGGAGAGAGGCATCCATTGGACCGTGTGACCACGCCTCGCCGATGGTGCAGTGCAGCCACCTATAGTCAGTGCAGCCCCGCGCGCGCTTTCGGGCGGTGAGCCTCTCTCATGACGATTGAACGGACGTGGGAGGGTTGCATGGAGGGTTGTCGTCTCGCTCCACGCTCCTCTCCGTGGTCTTCGTCTCTGCCTCTGCGCTGGGAACTCCAGACGGATCTACTAGATCTACATGTACCGTGTCGACGTGCCGCTCCGCGATCGTCGGCGAGACGGACACTGGGGAGCTGAGGCTCAGTCGTACTGTCGTGTGACGGTGGGTGCTGTGCCTGTCGCGAGGTGGCTATCCTTAGGCTATCCGAGAAAAAACCCACTAGTCGACCCAGCCCTAATGGCAATCGCCATCGAGTGGGCGTCCGTGGAGCGCACGTCCAACGGCCTGGACGGCCCGTCGATGACGACAGTAATTAGCAGAACCCTGGATTAATCCTGGGCGACGTCGACCTGCGTGTGGACGGAGCCGACAGAGCCATCAATGGGCGTGCGATCAGAGGAGGCCATGAGGCGCCGCGCCGAGAAGCGCGGCCGGACGCTCGAGGAGCAAAAGGCAGCGGACCGAGCCTCCGATCGCAAGCAAGCACAGCTCAAGGAAGCTGCGGCTGCTCGACAAGAGCAGCCAGGTGTACCAGCACAAGTGCAGCTCAGCGAGGAGGAGTTGCCAGCCCCTCCCATCAAGGCGCTCGCCGACGAGACCATCACCACCGCCTGCCGCTATTAGCACCCACGGAGCCGCACCCGTGGCAGTGGGCATCCCACTGTTCAAGCTGCCGCCCGAGCGGCGCCCCGACCGCAAGCTCAAGAAGGACGAGAAGCGCGGCTGGGTCTGCATGGGCGTGGCGGGCGCGTTCTGCGGCGAGCTCAACTTTGCGTACCGGCGTGAGTGCCGTAAGTGCAACGCGCGCTGCCTCATGCAGGTGGCCACGATCACCAAGGGCCCCAAACACGACGACGCGCCCAAAGTGTCCTTGAGGAAGGCGGCGCTGTCGGCCGCACCGCCCGCGCCAGCGCCGATCGCCACGCGTCCAGACCTTGATGAGAGCTTCGTCGCGGCAGCCGCCGCGGCCGCAGCCGCCGCAGGCGAGACGGGACGCTGCAAAAAGTGCGGCCAACTGGGCCATTGGGCACGGCACTGCACGGCTGCGGTGGCGGGTAGCAAGCGTCCGTTGGCGGCGGCGGAGGGTGGCTCGACCCCCGAGGACGTTGGCAGAGGCGCTGGCGGACCGAGCGCCAAGCGGCAGAAGCCCCCCTCCGACCCGACGCGCGCATGGCAAGGCACCAACGCCGCAGGCTCCGCCGAAGCGAACGCGGCGCTGCGCGCGCGGTACACGGCCACGCCCGATGCGTTGAGTGCCGACGAGCGAGAGCGAGCGGAGGCGCTCCTCGCTCGCGACGCGCGCAAAGCGGAGCGGCGCGAGCAGATCCGGGCGGCCAAGGCACAGGTCAAGCGCGCGCTCAAGACGACGCTCAGCCGCAGTGGCGGCGGCACGAGCTCTACCTACCTGCCACCGGGCACGATTCTCTCGCCAAGGCCTGGCCCAGCCCCCGGCTCTGTGGCGTTATAATCTGAACTGTATTTGTTGCTGGAGGGCGGTTGTTTTGCAGATAACTCGCCATATTACAAAAGTGAAAACACTAGGCTCGCACGACGGCGGTCCCGCTTTTCGATGTGAGTCCTCCGGGCCCCTGACTCCGCAAGCTCCGGCCAAAAGCCGTTCACAGCATAACGCGCCGTCGCGGCACAGTGGCCAAGTCGGAGCGTCCATTGCGATAGCGGCCCCCGTGCTTGGGGGTCCGGAGAGCGCGCGTTGTGTGTTTCACAGCCAATGTTTAGAATTCGACACCCAGCAGCCAGCAACAGTCGGAGCGGAATGACGCCCAACAGCGATCCTTGGCGCTGTCGGGCGATCACATGAATAGCTCGCACTTTGAGGAGAAGCAGCTCGTGCGCCTGCGCCAGCGTGCCGAGTCGGCCGAGCAGCTCGCTGCTGAGGAGTCAGCCAAGGTGACAGCCCTCGAGCAGCTCGTCGAGCAACTGCTTGCTGAGAGCGCGTCGCTGCAACGCAAGTGGGAGGCCCGACGCGATGCGCCCACGCCAGCGAGCCCATCGTTCGCTCCATCGCCGCTCCCACAAGCGCCGCAACCTCCACCTCCAGCAGACCGCGACGCGTGCGTGGGCGTGATCATGGTGCGGTTGTTGGCGCTCGAGCCGATCGCCGGCGCGGCGGCCGAAGAGCTCCTCGACGCCGAGGCGGCCCTGTTTGTGGAGCTCAGACTCGGCGAGGGTGTGGTGCGCTCGCACGCACTCCGCGGTAGCCCGGGTGGTGGCGATGCGTGCTTGCGCGAGTGGAACCAGGCGTTTGCGCTGCCCGTGCTGGCAGAGGGCACGGCGGGAGCGCGTACGGCGCCCGCGCAGCCGGTGCCTCTGCGTGCGATTGTGTGCGAGAGCGACGGCGACGGCGGCGGGACGCCGCTCGCAGCGTGCACCCTGCACGCCGACGCGCTCTCGCTCACGCCGTTCGTCTCTTCGGTCGTGAGCGGCGAGCTGAGCGGCTCGGAGGCGCCGCAGATGGCTTACGTCGGCGCTGTCCCGTGGGCTGCGGATCGGATGATGGCGACGCCGGAGCGGCCATCATCGGGCGCCTCCAACGGTCATCGCCAGCTCTGTGTGCGGCTCTGTGTGCGCCTCGAGTGGCGACCGTTCGCAGCTTCGGAGTCGGCATTGGCTGCGCAGAGGGTGGGCGCTGGTGCGGCCGTCGGTGCGGCCGCCATGCCGCCTCTGGACGCACTGGGATTTGAGCTGCCCGGCGCAGCGGGTGGAACTCCCTCCACTCCACACCGCACACATCGGCAGCGCCAGCGCGAGATGGAGACTCCGTTGCGTCAGAGAGGCGCAGCAGCCGAGCGCGAGCAGAGTGAGCAAGCGCGGCACGCAGCGGGTGGCTGGTGGGAGACGGATGCGATGCAGCTGCGGGTGTGGAATGCGTCCATTTGCAGCTGCGCCTCGCTTGATGAGGTGCACCCGCGTCGACTGCGCCGGCTGCTCGTCGGCGGGGTGCCCTTCCAGCACCGTGCGCACGTTTGGCTTCACAGCTGCCGCGGCGCGCCCCTCGCCCTATGGATGGGACACGGCGACCTACGGATGGGCGGACACGGCGACCTACGGATGGGCGGACACGGCGACCTAAGGATGGGCGGACACGGCGACCTACGGATGGGCGGACACGGCGAAGGCGGCGACGGCGACGGCGCGCGCTCTAAGTTGGCGGCGGTGGCCGACACGGTAGCGGCGACGGATGATGCGGCATCCGCCTTGGCCTCGGCCCACCGTGTAATCGCAGTCGATCTCCTACGCACCTTCCCTTCCCATCCGTGGTTCAGTCACGGGGCGGCAGGGTTGATCGCGCCGCTACGGCGCGTCCTCCACGCCCTCGCCGCGCACAACCCGTGTGTGGGCTACTGCCAGGGCCTCAACTTCGTCGCTGGCCTCCTTCTCCTTCATGCCGACACGTCCGACGCCTTCGCGCTCCTTGCAACCTTCTGTGCCCGGTTGCTTCCGCGGTACCACTCGCCACGCATGGAAGGATTGCACGTGGCACAGGCGGCGCTGCTAGACGTGATCGCGGCCACGACCCCGCGCGCCCTCGAGCGCTTACAACGTGAGGGCGTCCCCATCAAGGAGCAATCGACCTCATGGCTCCTATGCGCCTTCCTCGACTCGCTGCCCCTCGAGAGCACACTGCGCGTGTGGGACATGCTCTTTGTGGACGGGCAGGTCGCACTGCTACGCGCCGCGGCGGCGGCCTTTGCGCTGCACGAGGAGGCCCTCCTCGCCGCTGACCCCTCCGAGCTCTTCGACCTCGGCCTCGTCCTCGAATGCGACGCCGCGCGCCTCATGGCCGCCTCTCTCGAGCCAAAGCTGCTGAGCGTGGCGACGGCGGCGCTCGAGGCGCGCCTCGAGGAGGCGTGGAAGGCCGAGGTCGCCGAATGAGAATACCTTCACGCTGCCGTTGTCAGTCAGTCTTCCGATCAGTTTCGTCATTATGACCTTCACAGTCACACACGGACGGTGCTTTTCCGCGACTTTACCAATCTCCGACCCGACGATGGTTGCCTTGCTCACTTGCACTGCGGCGGTGATGATGGCGTGGCTCGCCACGCCCCCGCCAATGGAGCAGCTTGTGGTCGCGCCGCGCCCGGCGGTCCTGAGCAGCTCTGCCGCCGCGTCCTCCATCTTTCCGACTACGACATTGGCCGCCGGACTCGGGGACTTTGCAGGCCTGGATGACTTTGCTGCGGAGCAGGCCGCAAAGGATGCGGCGTTTCAGGCGAAGAAGGACGCGTTGAAGCGGGCGCAGCAGGAGCAGGAGGAGAAGGCGGCCGCCGAGTACGAGAAGGCGCAGAAGACGATTGCGGAGAGAGAGGCGAAGAAGCTGGCCGCCATCGAGGATGCCAAGGCCAAAAAGGCCGCCGCAGCGGCGGCGGCGGCGGCGGAGAAGAAAGTAGTTGCCTCGGGAGAGAAGAAGTCCACCGGGGCCACTTCGAGCGATAAGAAGAGCAAGTACGCCGTGCAGACGGTCAACAAACAGGCAGAGCGCATCTCAGCTCGGGAGGCGTCCGGCGAGGAGAAGCCATCTCTCTTCGGGCTCTAGACTCAACCGCTCTAGGCGGGATGGGCTGGCATGAGAGGCTGCGAGCAGACGCGGCCACGCGCTCGCGCCAGGCCGAGGCCTATCACTCCTCTACCGAATCGCACCTCTCCTCGTCGGCCGTGTGTGGCCGCGGAGGGGATGGGCGTTCCGCCGTGGTCGCTATGAAAGCTCGCTGAGCCCTCGCGCGCACCCGTAATGGCTGGTGCCGTGCGGGTGTCCGGGTACGCGTGCTCGGTGTGTCAGCTCCTCACATGCTTCCTAAAAGTCTAAAGAGCATACATGACTCCGCGAACTTACACCTTCAACGAACGCCGAGAGAGGGCCGTAGTCCGTACGCGCTAGACCGTACGCACGGCACGCACCCGACCGTATACTTCCTTCTACGCTACCAACCCACGCTCTGCTCCAGTCGGCTGACGCTGTCAGGTCTCCCCGGATCTGGCTGCATCATCTCCGAACTCGACCCAAAGCGTAAGGGCAAGCCGCTCAGCGCAGCCAGTGCACGGGAGCACCTCGTGGTACTGCGTGGCCGAGGGGAAGAGCACCAAGCGGCCCGCGAGCGGCGCCACGTCGACGGGAGCCACGCCCACTGGTGCCGAGGTGGCGGCGTGGGCGGCGTTGGCGGCGTGGGCGGCATTGGCGGCGTGGGCGGCGCTGGCGGGGTTTGGATGGAGGCGAAGGCAGCCGCCCTGCGTGGCCGCGTCCCATTCTGTGTTGACGTACAGCAGGATTGTGATCTCGCGCCGATTATGCTTCTCCCAAGCGTTCCTATCGAGGTGTCTTGAGTAGCGCGCACCGCTCGATCCCGTGTACAACCCGAGCTGCACGAGCGGCGGCAGCTGGAGAGGCCGCGGCCAGCCATGGCGCTCGATTTCGGCGGGCAGCGCGGCGAGCAGCGCGAGTAGTCGACGTGTCGGCGCCGAGAGCGCGAATCCCTCGCCGAGCAGTGGCACTGCCGCCGTGCGCGCGCGTTGGTTGCATGAAGATGTCGACTCGGTACCCGAGACAGACACGTGCGCGCGCAGGTCGCGCTCGACCTCGCGCATGGCGGCAGGCGAGAGCAAAAAGGGCGCGCCAGGCGGAACGTCGAGCCATCCACCGGCGCGCAGGTGCGCCACGTCGCGCGCCGTCAGAACCGCTCCCACGTCCGCATGCGCCAGCATCCGTGGTGGGCGCTGGCCGCCGTGCCGACCGCGGCGCGCGCTCACCTCACTGGCGAGTGTCTGCGCAAGCGCGTGGCTGCGCGCCACACGCGTCTGTTCGAGTGCGGCCGCAAGCCGCTTGAACGCCTCGCGCGCGCCATCAGCGGCCGCCAACTCCTCCCATACCATCCACGGCGGGTTGAGCTCGCCGAGCAGCCGCAAGCCGTGCAACCCGTCGTGCCCGCGCGATGCCGCCGCCTCGAGCAAGCACATGTCGCGCGCGCACATGACACGCTCGGTGATCGCGCGCACGTCTGCCGCGAAGGCTAGCCGTGCCTCCTGCATGGCTGCCTCCATGGCGCCCAGCCGCTCCAGCCTCTCGGAAACGGTCTTGTCCTGGCGCGTGAGAGCGCCGTCGATCTCAGACAGCACGGCGCTCTCGTCGACGGACGCTGCGGCGAGCAGTTTCTTCAGAAGGCTGCGCTCACGCAGCGCGCGCCACTCGGAGCGGGACGAATGGCGCGAGTTGAAATTTGCCATCGCGGTGCGTGAAATTGTGGTTTCGCCTCGAAACCGTAAAAGTTCAGTAACGCGACTACATCTCCGCGAACACGAGATTCTCATCGCGAAGGCTTGCCCGTAGGCTCCTCCTCCTTGCCCGGCAGCGCAGCCGCCACGGGCACCACGAGCCCAGCGCCTCCCTTAACCGCTCCCGCGCCGTCGACATCAGCGTCCACCAACGCGGCATCGGTGGTTACGCTCACGCCCAATTGGGTGCTCTCGCCCGCTCCGGCGTCGGTGCCAGCGAGGAGGACGGCGGCGAGGATCAGGGCGGCGCCAGCGCCCCCCGCGGCGCTAAAGGTCTCACCGAGGAGAAGGAATCCGAAGAGAGAAGACCAGAGAGGCTGGAGGGAGTAGAGCACCTGTGCCGTGCCCGCACTCACGCGCGCCTGCCCAAACGACTGTGCCCAAGTGGGGAAAGCTGTGGTCACCACTCCATTCCACAGCACGATGCCGAGGGCGAGGCGCGCCGCGTCTGGCGCATCGCCGAAGCTGGCGACGAAAGCGCCGAGGGCATCTGCCTGTTGACTCGAGAGAGCCACCCCCACCGCGAGCGTGGCCGACGCGTACCCGAGCCGCGACACCTCCTTCGCACGCGCCAGCCGCAACGGGTTCAGCCGCGGGGCGTGGTATGAGAGGCGCACCACGTGCATCGAGTAGATGAGAGCCGCAGCGCCCACGAGCCCATCGCCTAGGCTTGGCCCTCCAAAGCCGCCAGCCAGCGCCGCGACTGCCGCTGCGCCCTCACCCTCGCCGCCGCCGCCGCCCGCGGTCAGAAGCAGCACGCCGCTGAAGGCGAGGAGGCAAGCGCCAAGAACGCGCGGCCTGGGCAGCTGCTTGGTCACGAGGAGGGCGTCGAGGAGGGGGACGATGACGGTGGTGAGCTGGACGAGGAAGGCGGCGCGCCCCGCGCTCGTGTACCGCAGCCCAAAGATCTGCATCGTCGAGCCGAGGAACAGGTACCCACCAAGCTCGGCTCCCGCGAGCATCGCACTGCGCGGACTGTCTGAGACGTCGGAGCCGTCCGCGCCATCCGAGGCACCCGAGGCACTCGCAGAGGAGGAGCTGTCTCCCGCTAAGGAAGCGGATGGATTGCTGGGCGCCTCGAGCTGCGCGCGCACGAGCGACACCACCACCAGCGTCGCCGCCGAGACGACGTAGTTCATCCAGTTGAAGAGCAGCTCGGGCGGTGGCGCCTCCAGGCTGTACAGCGATTTGATCGCCGGGCCGTATGTGCCCCACGCGAGCGGAACGAGGCTGAGCACCACCAGCGGCGCGAGCGGCGCGGCTGGCGCGGCTGCAGCTGCACGCGGCGGTTCATCAAGTGCGCTTGCAGCCACCGCCGATTCGTCGCGGCTGCCAACTGGCACCACAAGCCTTGGCGGCGCGCCCAAACGCTCCCCATGAAAGAATGATCGCCGTGACTGCTGGGACGTGGGGGTGCCCACTGGACGGAACTGCAGCGCGGTGCTCGCTAACGCGAGCGTCATCGCGGCGACGGCGTGCATCTCGCGACGCTTGGGCCGACCCACTACCTCGTGCTTGACCCCCTCAGTGAACGCGCTGACGCTTTTTTCGCGTGAGAAAAGAGTGCCGTTTCCGAAAGTGAGTCCTGCACCTGCGCTCACAAGTGGCAGACGGCGCGCTCGTCATCGCCGATCGCGCTGTGCTCCAGTGACCTCTTGGCGCACTTGGGCTGGGGATATTGGGGCCCTTGAGTGTCCCTTGTTTCCTTGTATTGGGGTAGTCCGACAGTCGGGTCCTTACTCCTTGACGCTTCGAGCTCGCGTGATCTGTTGCTTCGTGATCTGTGTGTGGAGTGTAGGAACGCGCCCGTGTGCCGCGAGGTGTCGACATGACACTTGTGAGTTGACTTGACGTTTACTTGACTTGACTTTATAGTAGGTGCCTCGATCCACACAACGACACTACGACTGAATTACGATCAATCACTATCAATCAATGCTTCATGCACATACTCATGCACATACCGGCGCGAGAAGAGACAGTTACTTTGCCCTACGCTACGCTCCGCTGGCGTTAAGCTGGCGTGCGCGACTGTGCCCAAGGCAAGCTGATCCCTGCGCTGCTCAGCCGCTCGGCGGTCGCGTACACCTTGTTGTGGCGCGTGTCGAGCTGATGTGGCCACAAGCCCGCGTGCTCAGGCCCGCAATAGCCACGCTCGCGCACAATCACACCGCGCATGCCAAACCTGTCGGGAAGCCCCAGCCGCTTGGGCCCGCGCCTGTCTTCTGCGAGCCCGGGCGTCACGGCGCGTGCGGTGTCGCGAGGTGAGGCGCTCCTTGTTATGGAGCTCTGCTGGCACACCTCGTAAGGGGTCACGATCGTAGCACCGCTGTCAGGAGTACGAGGAGATGAATTCGCCGCCGTGCCAATGATGCCGCCGCGCCACGTTCCGAGGTACACCTGCTGCTTCGTCGCGTACGTGCCAGAGCGGAGCTGGGAGGCTAGGGGCTCGGGCACACCAGCGTGCCGCCGCGGGCTGTGGAAGCCAAACTTAGGGTCGCGTACAGGCATGATGCTCGGAGGCCGGCGCGTTGCGGGAGCAATGGGCCATGCTGGCGAAAGGGCCATCTGGGTCCACAGTCGAGTCACGCCGCGCGCCTTACCCGCTTCTCAGGTCGCGATGCGCCCGCTCCAGGTCGGGTGACTTCGGCTTCGGCCTTCGCCCGACAGCGACCGAAATGCGTGAAGGCTCGCCGAAATGTGAAGCGGCTCTCCGAAAAAAAGAAACGTCGGGGTTTGCATGCATGGCAAAACGAGATCATCTACTTTTCTCATCGCTATGAACGAAATACATGCAGCTCCGCAGCCACACCGTGGGGTGAGGTGGCGGCCGTGGCAGCGGACGCGGGTGCTGCGGCGCCTAAAGTGGCCGCTTCAATCCCAGCAGTGCATGCAGCAGAGCTCGCTGGGGCGGGGGCTCTCGCAAGAGCCATCTGCTCCATCTCCGAGGCGGGAGAGTCGAGGGCCTCCGGAACTGATGCAGTGACCTCGTCGGCGGCGGCCTCGGGGGCGGAGGGCGCCGAGGCGGCGGGCGCGGGCGAGGCGCCAAATGTCGGCGCGTTGGCGGACGAGGGCAGCGGGCAGAGGGCAGGGGGCAGCGCTCAGGGCAGCGCTAGGCTCCCCAGCCGGGGCAAGGGCGGGGGTGACGAGAAATTTGAGGGCACTTGCGGCCGCCTCGCGGTGGGTGAGCAGCTGCTCCGCGACCACTTGGATGGCGAGGTTCAAGTGGTCGACCAAGCTCTGGGGCAGGGACGCTGTCACCGCCGCTGTGAACGCCACGTCGAGCGCCAGGCATCGCTCCTCGTGCGCCTTGGCCCGTGCGCGCGCAGCGCGGGCGGCGCGGGCGTTCGTGAGCTCTGCGACACCGTCTAATTGGTGCCACTGTTCCATGGGCGGCGTCCAGACGAGGGTACTCTCTGGCAGCGGTGCCTTTCCTTCGAGCCGCTCAATCAACGTGTGCCGACGCATCGGCCCTTGCCGCTCCCGCTTGCTGTCGACGTAAAACCAAACGACCGGCGCCGTTGCATCCTCCGCGGCGGCGGCCGCCGCCGCCTCGGCTGCGGGCATCGGCAGCGGCGTCGCGGCTGCAATCCTGCATGCATTCGGGCCGAGCGCCTCACAGAAGCTCGCTGCCGAGATGCGCACGCACTGCAGCGGCGCCTGGCCGCGACCGCCCTCGGCCGCTGGCACCACGATGGTGATCTCGGCCGGCTGCGCTGCTCCCTGACGGAGGGCGCGCCCGCCAAAGTGCTGGCGTGGCCCGAGGCTGCCCAGCCGTTTCCCATCGCACAGGACCTCTGCATCGCCGGACTCGACGATATAGAGGCTGTCGTACAGCTCGCCCTGCTGCACGACGGTCGAGCCCGCTTCGTACGAGCGCCTCAATGCGATGCTGCTGATAACCTCCAGCTGTGGCAGGTCCAGCGAGGGCAGCACCTCCGGCTGCACCTCCTTCAGCAAGCTCAGGATAGCCTCGTCAAGAGGCTTGAGCGGAAAGCCGTCGGGCGAGTTCCTATCCTGCGCTAGCGCTTTCGAGGGCAGGCCCTGAAGGGGCACGTTGAACGGCTGTAGTGAGCGGCTGTGAGAGCAGCCCATGGCTGCGGCAAGCCCGTGGACGGGAACGAGCCGATGAGGGGTGTCTGCACGAAATGATTTTTCGGTTTCGTTTGCAGCGACGAATTCCGCAAATTGCTGCGCAAGGAGGAGTTGACGTATGTCCGCGACGGAATCGAGGCCTGGTGCAGGCGCGCGCCGCGCCGCGCCTTCGCGCTCTTTCATGTTGAAACCAACGCGCACGAGGAGGCCTCTGTCGAAACACGTGGTCCTGCCCTCCAGCAGGTCAATCTTCCTTGGCGCATAGGATTTACATTCAGCTGATAATCGACCCCGGTGGGCGAGGTTGGCGGAACTCTGTGTGTCAACGCGCCGAGGTGGGCGGGAGCCGACTTTCCGCGGCGCGGATGGTGGCTTGGGCGTTCCTCCATCTTGCTCTATCGGCCGCCGGACGCACCGTGCCGGCGCCGCTCCCGCTGAGCGTCGCGGCCGCGAGCGAGCAGGCTACTGCGGCAACGCTCTCCGCGCTCGATGCGGGCCGCCGGCGGCTGCGCTTGGACCTGTTTGGCGACGCGATTGAGCAGCCCGAGCCACTGCCGCTGGGTGCTCTGTGCGAGCGGCTCACCACGGCGCTGTGCGCGCGGAAGAATGTACACTTCTTCTTCGACACGCCGCTCGCTGTCGAAGCGTGGGCACGGCTGCCCATTTCGCGCGAATGCCGCTTCTCGTTGCTGGCCGACGGTGTGATGCATCCAGATGACTCCGTGCTTGTGCTCGTGCGGCCGCGTAACCGAGCGCCCGCGACTCGCACGCGCCACCTGGAAGCCGTGCAGCAGCTCGTGTGCGGCGCAGGTGATCGGCCGGTCATCATGGCCAATCCGGACCTCGAGGCGCTGCTGCTCACGGCGCGTGTGGGACACGCCGTGCCACCGATGTTCCTGTCGGATTTTGAGCAGGCGTTCTTCCTGGCGGAGGCGCTCGCGAAGACGGGGGACGTGACCGCCGTGCGTCGCGTGTGGGGTGGCGCGTGGGAAACCTACCGGGTCGAGGAGCTTTCCAAATGGACGACGCCGACATCGGCGGCGCCAGCAGCTGTGACACAGGCGCCGGCAGTCGCTGATGCTGCAGTCGCAGATGCGGCAGTCGCGGAAGACGCGAGGGACGCGAGGGACGCGACGCTGCAGTTCTCGTCACTCGTGCGCACGACCAGCAAGCAGCCTCGTGCCGCCGAGGCGCTCGTGCGGCACGTGCGCCGCGAACGGAAAAAGCGCGCCGCGCCGCGTCGAACTCCTTCATCGGTGGATGAACGAGCTGCGTGGAGTGCAGAGGATGGTTGGGACGAGGACGGTGAATAGCCGTCGGCGCATGATTGTGCCGGCACCGTACAGAGTTTAGCTCCGAGCTCTTTAACACGCTTACAGATCGCGTGCATCTAGAACGATTTGGCCGGCACCGTTTTCCGAAACGAGCCGTTCAAAGACGGGTGCGAGCCAGGTGCGAACTCAAAACCTGGCCGGTTGTAAGTTTGGGAAACGTTGCTATTTAGCCACATAATCGAATGGCGGGCCTTTTGCGACACTTTCCTCCTCGCGTCCATGCCAGGATCAAGCCTGCTCTTCGGAAGGCACAGCCTGCACGTCCCGGCTGACTTCCGTTTGCCGCATTGAGAGCACGTGTGGTGTATTTCGATTAGAAACCTGAGCTCGCGCGCTCGAATGGTCGCCTCTTCCTCGCGTTTCGAGCGTAGCTTGTCGCTGATGTCGTCCATTCCCCGCCTCTGTCCACGAGCACGACCAAAGAGACCCTGGACTGAACCCACGAGTGAGACGCAAGTGCTGAACTTGCAAGATGCACGCGAAACAGCGGAGTTTGAACCGCAAAGAATTCCCCGAGTTCATGTAGAGGGAGTGCCCCCTCAAGACACTCACCAAGGCTATGCAAGCTTCTGTGAGATCCCTGCAAATGTTTCGTCACATTGCCGAAAATCGTCGCGTTAATGGGCCCGCTCGTGCTCCTGGCTGCGCTGTTCGCGACGGCTACGGCAGCCGTGTCGCCCCTCGAGGCGCTGTACTCGCGCCTCGGGGTGCCCCTGGGAAGCAATCGCATGGAGCTCGTGCAGCGGCGCGTCGCGCAGACCTGGAAGGACCAGAGCGTCTTTGCGGATGCGCCAGCACTAGACCGGCGGGCTGCCATCCTCGAGGCAGCGCTCGGCTCGGACGCGGCGCGCATCTTGATGCTGCGCGCGCCGCTGGTCCTCGCCAGCGATTTGGAGTGGACCCTCGAGCCGCGGCTCGCCGCGCTGCGCGAGCTTCTGCCTGGCGTCGACATACCCACGCTTGTGGTGCGCGCGCCGGCAGTGCTCGAGCTTGACCTGCAAACGATGCTGGAGCCGCGCGTGCGCCAGCTGGAGGCGATGCTCCCGAAAGGCGTTGACGTCGCACGCACCGTGCGCCGCGCACCCACCCTCCTGCATCTGCCCGACCTCGAGCAGCGCCTTGCGGCGCTCGGCGCGCTGCTACCGGGAGTCTCCTCATCGCAGCTCGTGTCGCGTGCGCCGTCGCTGCTCGCGTACGCGCCGGAGGCGGTGGTGCGCAAGCTGGACGAGCTGGCTGAGCTGTTTGGCTCCGCCGCCAACGCCGCCGCGATGGTGAAGCGCGAGCCCGCACTGCTCACGTACGATGTGCGCCATACCCTTGCTGCCAAGGTGCGCGTCTTCGAGACATGGCTCCCTAACCTTGATGCCACTAAGCTGCTTGTAGCGGCGCCGCGGCTGCTGAGCTATGACGTGGCGACGATGCTGCCGCGCAAGCTCGCCGCGCTCGCCGACGCCCTCCCAGGCGCCGACATTCCAAGGCTCATCAAGAGTGTTCCACAGCTGCTTGAGTACGACGTGGAGACGAAACTCCCGCCAAAAACTGCTTGCATGCACGTGCTCACCACGGCGCCATCCCCTCTCCACAGGTATGACGTGGAGACGAAACTCCCGCCAAAGCTGACGGCGCTCCGGGCACTCTTCCATCCGCGCGCGATCGGACCGCCGCCTCCGCCGCCGAGCGCGGCGCGGCGCCTCGCCACCTCGAAGCTCCTCGGCGGCCGGCAGCCCGGACGAAACCCTACCGGTCGCACCGCCGTCACTGGGCCGCGCCGGCCTGTGACAGCGGCGGCGGCGGCGGCGGCGGCGGCGCGTGGCGACAGAGGCGGCGGCAGCGCGCGCGGGCCGAGCACGATTGGTCTTCTGCGCCTCGCGGCCCTCGATACGGCGACGGTCGAGCGCCGACTTGAGCGGCTGAGCGCTCTGCTGCCCGAAGTGGATACGATCGCTCTGGTCGGCAAGCAGCCAGCGCTGCTCCGGCGTGACGTCGAAGGGTCCCTACGGCCTCGGCTCGCCTTCCTGGGTGCGATGCTGGGCGATCCCGCGGAGGCGACCCGCATCGTCGTTGCCAATCCTCGACTGCTGATGAGCAGCTGGGGCGTGCTCAGCCGCCTGCCCTTTGTGCTGCGCGCTGTGCCGGGCGGCTTGGAGACCATCACGGTCAGCAGCGCCCTCATGGCACCCAAGCCCAAGTTTGCGGAGCGATTCCCGGGCTATGCCGGCTGGCTCCGCCGCCAGATCGCCCACCAGCAGGCGCAGGCGCTCGGCACAGCGCTCGGCGGCCGTGCCGCCGGCAAGTCGTCGAGCGCGCCGTCTAGGGCAGGCGCCGTGCCGAGCGCGGGCGCTGTGCCGAGCGTGAGCGCTGTGCCGAGCGCGGGCGCGAGCGTCGCACAGCTCGAGGAACGGCTCGGCGAGTGGCTCGAGAGGCGCCTCGAGGCCGAGGACGCGCGCGGAGGCGAGCTCAGCCTCGAGAGCTTTGCAAATGTCGACTGGCCTGCCGGCGTGGCCAAAGGCGGCTTGCAAGAGCTGGACGAAAGAACGCTGGGGTTGAGGTGACCTGGCGCGCATTTATTTGGTCATCTTCAATGGTCATCTTAGGGAGGCAAGTGGTCCCGGGGTAGTAAATGTATAAAGAGAAAAGACCGCGGACGGGCTCTTTCGTTCCCGTCGAAAAAGTCGCACATGCTACAGGCGAGTAAGGGATGTTTAACGGAAAGAAACTGATACATGTTTGATGTTAGCGGGGAGGTTAGGGTTATAGGTAAGTTTGACCCCGAGCGTCTCTTTTTAACTATTAGGACCCCCGCGAGCCGATGGGGAACTTATTGGGAACCAGACCCGCCCTGAATGTTAAGAGGATCCCGACGCGTGTTAACATTCACACAGGTTGTCGCGTCTGTGGTCTGTCGTGTTACCGGTACGTTCACTGGTTCACACAGCAGCCCCGTGTGGATTTGTCGAGTTCGACTCCATAGTGATGATGGCGGCATTTGTACTTGTACTTGCATTCTCGCAGGCCTCCACTGACATGCATCGAGCTGCGCGTGCTAATGATGTCACGAAAATCGATGAGCTCGTGGCGGCAGGCGCGTCGGTCGAAGCCCAGGACGACGAGAAGAGGACGCCGCTGCACATCGCTGCGGCACAAGGCCACGCAGATGCGATCAAGGCGCTCGTTGCGGCGGGCGCGTCGGTCGAAGCTCGGACCGACGTGAAGAGGACGCCGCTGAAGGCGACGCCGCTGCACATCGCTGCGGCAGATGGCCACGCAGATGCGATCAAGGCGCTCGCTGCGGCTGGCGCGGCGGTTGAAACCCAGGACAACGAGAAGATGACGCCGCTGCACTGGGCTGCGGGAAATGGCCACGCAGATGCTATCAAGGCGCTCGTGGCGGCGGGCGCGTCAGTCGAAGCCCAGGACGACAAGAAGAGGACTCCGCTGCACATTGCTGGGGCACAAGGCCACGCAGATGCTATCAAAGCGCTAGTGGCGGCGGGCGCGTTGGTCGAAGCCCAGGACGACAAGAAGAGGACGCCGCTGCACGGTGCTGCGGCACAAGGCCGCGCAGATGCGATCAAGGCGCTCGTGGCCGCGGGCGCGTCAGTCGAAGCTCAGGACGACGTGAAGAGGACGCCGCTACTCTCGGCTTCGGGAAATGGCCATGCAGATGCTATCAAGGCGCTAGTGGCTGCGGGCGCGTCAGCCGAAGCTCAGGACGACGTGAAGAGGACGCCACTGCACTCGGCGGCGGGAAATGGCCATGCAGATGCGATCAAGGAGCTCGTGGCGGCGGGCGCGTCAGTCGAAGCTCAGGACGACGAGAAGAGGACGCCACTGCACTCGGCGGCGGGAAATGGCCACGCAGATGCTATCAAGACGCTCGTGACGGCGGGCGCGTCGGTCGAAGCTCAGGACGACGAGAAGAGGACGCCGCTGCACATTGCAGCGGCAGAAGGCCATGCAGATGCTATCAAGGCGCTAGTGGCAGCGGGCGCATCGGTCGAAGCTCAGGCCAACGAGAAGAGGACGCCGCTGCACATTGCAGCGGCAGAAGGCCATTCAGATGCTATCAAGGCGCTCGTGGCAGCGGGCGCATCGGTCGAAGCCCAGGACGACGAGAAGGCGACGCCAATGCACTGGGCTGCGGGAAATGGTCACGCAAAGGCGATCAAGGCCCTTGTGGAGGCGGGAGCGTCAGTTGAAGCTCCGGCCATCGAGAAATTGACGTCGTTGCACATTGCTGCGGTAGAAGGCCGCGAAGATGCTATCATGGCGCTCGTGGCCGCGGGCGCGCCAGTCGAAGCTCCGGCCAACGAGAAAATGACGCCGCTGCATTGGGCTGCGGCCCAAGGGCACGAAGATGCTATCAAGGCGCTCGTTGCGGCGGGCGCGTCGGTCGAAGCTCAGGACGACGTGAAGAGGACGCCGCTGCACGTCGCTGCGGCAGAAGGCCACGCAGATGCGATCAAGGCGCTGGTGGCGGCGGGCGCGTCAGTCGAAGCTCACACCGACACGAAGATGACGCCGCTGCACTGGGCTGCGAATCAAGGCCACGCAGATTCGATCAAGGCGCTCGTGGCGGCGGGCGCGTCGATCGAAGCTCTGGCTGACGAGAAGGCGACGCCGCTGCACTCGGCGGCGGGAAATGGCCATGCAGATGCTATCAAGGAGCTCGTGGCGGCGGGCGCGTCAGTCGAAGCTCTGGACGACGAGAAGAGGACGCCGCTACACTCGGCTGCGGGAAAATGGCCACGCAGATGCTATCAAGGCGCTCGTGGCGGCGGGCGCGTCGGTCGAAGCTCAGGACGACGTGAAGAGGACGCCGCTACACTCGGCGGCGGGGAATGGCCACGCAGATGCGATCAAGGCGCTCGTGGCCGCGGGCGCGTCAGTCGAAGCTCTGGCCGACGAGAAGAGGACGCCGCTACACTCGGCTGCGGGAAATGGCCACGCAGATGCGATCAACGTGCTCGTGGCGGCGGGCGCGTCGGTCGAAGCTCAGGCCGACGAGAAGGCGACGCCGCTGCACTTCGCTGCGATATATGGCCAAGGAGATGCAATCAAGGCGCTCGTGGCGGCGGGCGCATCGGTCGAAGCCCAGGACGACGAGAAGGCGACGCCAATGCACTGGGCTGCGGGAAATGGCCACGCAGATGCGATCAAGGTGCTCGTGGCGGCGGGCGCGTCAGTCAAAGCTCGGACTGACGGGAAGATGACGCCGCTGCACTGGGCTGCGGGAAATGGCCACGCAGATGCGATCAAGGCGCTCGTGGCGGCGGGCGCGTCGGTCGTAGCTCAGGACCACACGAAATGGATGCCGCTGCACTCGGCTGCGGCCCAAGGCCACGCAGATGCTATCAAGGTGCTTGTGGTGAAGGGCGCGTGGGTCGAAGCTCAGGACGACGAGAAGAGGACGCCGCTTCACATCGCCGCGATAGAAGGCCACGCAGATGCGATCAAGGCGCTCGTGGCGGCGGGCGCGTCGGTCGAAGCTCGGGACGACAACAAGAGGACGCCGCTGCACTCTGCCGCGGGAAAAGGCCACGTAGATGCGATCAAGGCGCTAGCGGCGACGGGCATGTCGGTCGAAGCTCAGGACGACGAGAAGATGACGCCGCTGCACATCGCCGCGATAGAAGGCCACGCAGATGCCATCAAGGCGCTCGTGGCCGCGGGCGCGTCGGTCGAAGCTCAGGACGACACAAAGAGGACGCCGCTGCACTTGGCTGCGTTACGAGGCCACGCAGATGCGATCAAGGCGCTCGTGGCGGCGGGCGCGTCGGTCGAAACTCGGACCGACGGGAAGAGGACGCCGCTGCACTTGGCTGCGTTACGAGGCCACGCAGATGCGATCAAGGCGCTCGTGGCGGCGGGCGCGTCGGTCGAAGCTCAGGACGACGCGAAGAGGACGCCGCTGCACGTCGCTGCGGGAAAAGGGCACGCAGATGCGATCAAGGCGCTCGTGGCGGCGGGCGCGTCGGTCGAAGCTCAGGCCGACGAGAAGGCGACGCCGCTGCACTTCGCTGCAAGGATGGGCCATGCAGATGCGATTCGCATTCTCGAGGCAGCAGATCCGTTGAGACGATGGTTGAGAGCCCATGAGTTGAGCGAGACCCAGCATCTTCCCTTGCTGCAATCCCTTGGAGTGGACCGGCTTGCAGACGTGAGCATTCTGTGCGGTCTGACAATGGACGAACTCTTTTCGGACATCGCGTGGGCCTCGCTGCCGTGTGCACCACGCTGCTCCGTGGTCAAGGTTGCTGTGCACAAGGCCATCAACGCCGAATGCGTTCCCACCAAAGGTGGTGCCAAAGCCAAGCCGATTGAGGCCAAAGAAGAGCTTTGAGCCTGCGGCGCACACGCAGCCGGCGGGCGGGCGGCGGGCGGCAGCCTGTGAGTAAGTGAGCGAGTGAGGAGAGTGAGTGAGTACCTGTGAGTGAGTGAGTGTGGATTCAAAACATGGCCACGAGCTAGAGGCTGCGTGTGTGCTGCTATGGGATACCCTACGTGCCTCAAGGGATATCTCGACCCGAACCCCGTATTGTTCCACGGTGTGTCTGTGTCAATACGATACCTCCGGCACTCACTCACGGCAGCCTGCGGCGCAAACGCAGCCGGCAGTGGTTGGTGCGAGCGGGGGGGAGATCCAGGACGAGATTCCCCAGGACGTGTGTGTCTACGGTGAGCTTGAAGAGTTGGTAGTGTGATTCACAGCCAATGGTTTCACAGCAGCAGCGACCAGAGCGATGCCTCCAGTCCCGAGCACCGAGCGCGCAGCGCTCGAGGCGTCCATTCGCGCCAAGGTCAACTGCGAGAAGGCCGCATACAACATGCAGTGGGAGCTGCTCGAGCCGGGCGTCACGGCGGAGCAGCTCGAGGCCGCTGCGCGGGTGCTGCAGCCCTCGCACTATGAGGACATTGTGGCCGAGCGCGCAATCGATGGGCTGTGCGGCTACCCGCCGTGCACGAACGCGGCACCGCTGAAGGGCCAGGGCCCCAAGTTTCACGTTTCGATCGACGATCGCAGGGTTTACGACATCTCGTCGCTCCACTCGTTCTGCGGCCGCGAGTGCGCACGGCGCTCACATGCATACGCCACGTCGCTCTCGACAACGTCGCTTTTCCTGCGCGAGGGCGTGGCCGCAGCCCTCGCGCCCGCCACTGCCGCGGGTGCCGAGCGTGAGGCCGCCGCCGCCGCCACTAGGCAGGACGCGGCAGGTCCGGTGCGGCTCCCGCCAGCTGGAGGAGGTCCATCACCGCCGCCGCCGCCGCCACCACCCCCAGCCGCCGATCCCTCATCCGCCGCCGCCGCCGGCTCGGCCGCGTCCGCCGCCGCCTGGTCCGCCGCCACCTCCGCCAGCCCAACCAAGGTGCGCGCCTTCCCGAGCGCCGCGACCCTCGGGACCGTCTTCGAGCGACGGAGTGTGCCGCCGCCCGCACCGTTTGCGACCTCGCAACCGTGGGAGCAGATGGTCGAAGGGTACCGCCCGCGCTCGGGCGGGGGCGGCCACCCCGTAGACGCACGGCGCAGCGGTGCGGCCCGCGTGCTCGATGACGCGATCCCCGCGTACGCGTTCGGCGTCATGGGCCTCAACGAGGCCGAGGCGGCGACCAAGACGGCGGCCAAGGCGGCGGCCACGAGGGCGGCGGCCAAGGCCAAAACGCAGCGCGCGGCCGAGGGGAACGCGAGCTCGAGGAGCACTGCCGAGCGCGTAGGCCAGGCCGGGCTCGGCACGACGGAGCGCACGGTGCGGATGGAGTATGGATGACGTTTGTGAACGCCGGGGGTCCTGAGCTTGTGGTGACCGAGGGGTGCGGAGCCGCCCTTTGAGACGGTGGTCTGGTGAGCGCGGGTGGACCGCGACGAAACTGACTGAGCTGTGAAAACATGTGAAAATCGATTCGGGTCGCGACCAACGCACCGGACTCTGACGCCGCGCCGCCCGCCGCCGCCGCCGCCGCCGCCACCTTCGCACCCAGGTGCGCGATGGAAAAGTACGAGACCATCCGGAAGCTCGGGCAGGGCACCTACGGCTCCGTCTACCTCTGCCGGCAGAAAGCCTCCGGCAAGCAGTGCGTGATGAAGCGGCTGCAGCTCAACGCACTCAACGAAAAGGAGCGTCGATCGGCGCTGCAGGAGGCCAACCTGCTCAAGCGGCTCGACCACCCAAACGTGGTCGCCTACGTCGATATGATCAGCACGCGCTCCAAGCTCTTCATCTTCATGCAGTACTGCGATGGCGGTGACCTCGAGCAGCGTCTGGCGACGTGCAAGAAGGAGGGTCGGCACGTGCCCGAGGCGCAGCTGCTCGACTGGTTTGTGCAGATGGCGCTCGCGCTGCAGTACCTGCACAGCCAGCGCGTCCTCCACCGCGACCTCAAGACCGCCAACGTCTTCCTGACGCGCGCGAACATCGTCAAGCTCGGCGACCTCGGAGTGGCGCGAGTGCTCTCGGCAACAGCGGAGCTGGCGAAGACGTTCGTGGGGACGCCGTACTACCTGTCCCCCGAGCTGCTCCAGTCGCAGCCGTACGGCCCGCCCGCCGACGTGTGGGCCCTCGGTATCATCGTGTACGAGATCGCCACGCTCGAACACCCCTTCGACGCCAAAAACTTCCCACAGCTCGCCGACCGCATCTTGCGCACGGAGCCGGAGCCGATAGGCGCGCGGCGGCCGGCGTCCGTGGGCGGCGATGTGCGCAGCCTCGATGCCATCTTCCGCACCATGATCCGCAAGCCGCCGCACCAGCGGGCGTCACTCCCGTCGCTGCTCGGCACACCTCTCGTGCAGCGTCGCATGCTCGCCTTTGTCAAAGAGATCGACCCGACCGCTCCCCTTCATGCGACGCCGAGCGCGCAGCCGACGCCCACGCAGCCGGCGGCGCACGCGCAGCCGCGCCCGACCGCAACGGCCGCGCCGCCGTCCCGAGAGGTTGGACGCCCTTCGTCTCGGCCTCCGCCCGCCCAACCTGCCCGGCCCGCCACCCAGCAGCCGCCCGCCACCCAGCAGCCTGCCCAGCCCGCCACACAGCAGCCCGCCCAGCCCGCCACCCAGCAGCCGCCTCTCTTCGAGCCGCCGCGATCGCGCTCGCCGCAGCTCGAGCGCCCACCGTCGCAGCATGCCCATTCTTCCGCCGCGGCCGAGGCGGGGGCTGAGAGCTCATCGATTCGCAAGGGCGGCCGGCAGCGCCCTCCCAGCGGCAGCAGCAGCAGCAGCGCCGGGCCTCACCTCCGACGCAGCGGCGACGGACGCGGCGACGGACGCGGCGACGGACGCGGCGGGGGCGAGGGCAGAGGAGGAGCGCCGGAAGGCGGAGGTGTTGGCGGCCATCGAGTGCGAGCAGGAGCGTCTGCAGATCGCGCTCTCTCAACTGCATGCCGCCAAGCAGCTCGTCGAGACCCAACGGCTCACGCACGCGCCGCCCAAGTATGGCGACGCGCCACCGTACCACGACGACGCGCCGCCGTACCACGACGACGCGCTGCCCTACCACGACGACTTGGGCGCCTCGTATCACCACCCGCCGTACGACGAGCAGCATTACGCGGAAGCTGGATATGCTGAGGACGAGGCGGCCGCCATGCCGGCTGCCGGCCGGTATGCTGCCGGCGCCGACGGGGATGCGCTCAGCCGAAGCCTCAGTGGTGCCAACGCGCCCGCGCATGTACATGTGGCCGCCGCGCTCGAGGCCGCAGCCGCCGCCGCCGCCGCGGCCGCGGCCGCGGTCGCGTGCGCGGTGCCGTGGTCGGAGCCCCCGCCTTATCAGACGCCGGCGCGCTGGGAAGGCGCGGCGTATGGCGCCGAGGACACCGCCGACATGGCGGACGGGGCGGACATGGCGGACGGTGCGCTGCCTCGCTCGTGGCGCGAGGAGGGCGCGCGAGAATACGACGAGGAGGAGGAGGCGGCGTACGCGGCCGAGGCGGAGGCTGCATTACGAGCCGAGGCGGACGCGCTGGCGGCGGCCGAGGAGGAGGCCGAGGCGGATGGATACGACGCACACAATGATGAGGCGGAGGCGCAGGCGGAGAGGGCGGAGCTGCTGGCAGCGGCGACGGCAGCGGCGGCGCGGTACGACGACCTCGAGGCCGTGACTGGAGCTCCGTCCTGTGGTGGCGGATACCTCGAGGGCGGCTATCACGCGACGCTCCGCACGACGTCCGCAACCGTCGGTGGATACAGGTATGCTCCGTCCAGGGGCGAAGGTACCTACGGCGACGGCGCGTACGGCGGCGGCGGTGCGGGTGGCACTGACGAGGATGATGAAGGCGAGGATGGTCTCGGGGGACGGCTGGTGGTGCCGGCGACGCTGCGGCTCGCGGTGATGCCTGGGTTCCTCGGCGCCCAGGGCAACGTCTTCAGCGCCGCCGACCTGCCCTCCCCCGGCGCCTCACCCCGCCGGCGCGGCCGGACGGGCCCCGACGATGACGACGACGGCGGGGCGGCCGATGCCGCCGCTGGGCGCTACAGCGGAGGGGCGGCGGAGGAAGAAGAGGAGGAGGAGGCGGCGGCGGAGTATTACGAGGACGACTTTGAGGACGACGAGGACGAGGCCGGGCATGACGAAACCGACGATAGCGATCTCGAGGCTGCTGAGGACGAGGCTGAAGCTGCCCATGACGGCGCCGGCACCTCGCTTCAAGCCACGCTTCGCACGCGCGCGCCGGGCGGCGGCGGTGGCGGCGGCGGCGAGCACGACTCGCATCTGGACGCGCTCGAGGCAGAGCTCCGTCAGCTGCAGCTCCAGAATGACGAGCAGGCGGTTGTGCAAGATGAGGTGCATGCGCTCTCAGGCACGCTCCGCGCCGTCGCTGCCTCACTCTCCGCAACCTCGGGGTTCTAGTGGCATTTTCGTTTATTGGCATGCATGAAACCGAATCCATTTGCAACCCCAACCGAACAAAAACTGTTTCTTTCACGGCGTCAAAACACCAAAAATGGGTCGAGTGTTACGCGACGATTTTCTGTTCGTCCTGCCGCCTGCGCTCGGCGATCCCGTCCGCTCTTTCACGAGCACAGTTGAAGTCCTGGACAGTTTCAAGTGGCGCTCCAGGCAGGGTCGCCAGGGCTCGGGCAACGGAACGGGTAGAACACACAGCTTCGCGCCAATCAAAAGGGCATCGCGTGAGCATTCGACGACTTTGTCGCTATGCCGCCCTATACTGCGCGCGAAATGCGCGGCTCGAGCGGTCTCGGTGAGCTCAGAGTGCCTGAGCCGCCCAACACGGCCAGAGCCTCGTTGGTAAGCCATGGCACGAGGTCCTCTCGCCACGCTGCCGAAGACGTGGGGCTTCGAACATTCGAGTCCCGATATGAAGAGCCAGAACAAGCGCGACCCAACGCAGCCGAGGCCAGGGAACCGCAATCGGAGCGCCGCAACCTCCGGATGCCGCGCATGCCCGAGCGATCGCTCGATGAGGTGCTTGCAATGCAGGTCGTCTCGCCCAGCGGCCGGGGGCAGTGGAGCGTGCGCAAGGCCCTGGCCGTGCGTCCAGACGCCAAGTACCTCAAGAGCTTGAAAGACTCGTTCGACCTCTTGCCAACCTCGCCACCTGGATGGTTCCCGCCCCTGTGGGATCCACCGCCGCCCTTGCCTCCACCGATCTCGGCAAAGTCACTCTCACCTCCGCCGGCGGCTGGCCTCGGTCTACCGCCCTCAGCCGCACTACACGCCACTGTGCAGCCGGAGTCGAAGGTGGAGTCAAGGGTGGAGCAGCATCGAGGCCGCCTCTTCCCGCGGCCGGACCCGCGGCCGCACACAGTCCCTGCACCCGCGGCCGCCCCCTTCCCTGTCAGCCGATCACCGCCTGCCTTCCGATCTCCCATCCCCGGTCAGACTCGCAGCAAAGCGCTCAGTGCCTTGGCTGCTCGGCATGCTCAGACTGCTCCAACTGCTCAGCCGGCTCGCCCACCGAGCTCCTCTCGCCGCATGCCGATGCTGGACAGCGACACCGGCCATGCACTCGAGGTACTTCAGGGGCAGATGCAAGGCGACGGGCGCCCACTACTAAGCACGCGTGCCACCCTCGGCGCCCGGGACGGCGCCCGCGGCCCTGCGACCGGACCTGTGAACGCGATGGGGTCTGTGAACACGATGGGGTCTGGACTCGGAGATGGCGCACGCGCAATCCCCTCGCTTTGGAGGCACGACGAGCCTCACGATGGGCGCCATGATGGGCGTCATGATGGGCGTCCAGCTCAGCAGGATTCCGCTCGGGAGCCTGACGGTAGCGGCCTTGAGGCATTGAGGCTGCGCAGCTTTGGAACAGAGGAGGAGCGGGACGCGGCGCATGCCTTCTTCGCCCGACACGACGCTCAGTACGCCCTCGCACACGCTGCCTTCGTCTCGGCGGCTGCCGACGTTGCGTGCCCGTCCAAGCAGGAAAGGTTACTTCGAAGAACACAGGCGCTCGTGTGGAACAGGTCCTGCGGCTCTGCGTGCGCTGCGGATTGCCCTCTCATCATCGGATTACCCTCTCATCATCATTAGCATCATTAGCACCATTAGCGGATTGCCCTCTCATCATCGGATTCATCACCCTCTCTGATGACCAAAGACTGCCAAGCCGACTGCCTCCCTGTGCAGAACTGCACTTGATGCCCTTTGTCCCTGAATCATGTCCTTTGAGTGATGCCCATTCTATGCCCTTTCCGATGGCCACTCTCATCGACCCCTCCGAGAAGAACCAAATTAAGGAGCCGCGCCTCTGTGACTCTGAGTGCCTCACTGATCGCCTCTCTCGTCGACACAGGTATGTGAGGCCCGAGCACCTCGCGCAAGTGGTCGTGTACAGTGCGGGCGGCCGACGAAAGCGTGACGAGCCTGCCAAGAAGGAATGGAAGCTCGAGGAGAGTGCTTGGAAGGCGCGTGCCGCCTGGGCTGACAGCGGTTCGTTCCTGGACACCGAGGAGACGTACCGCAAGGCATTTGCACTCGATTGGTCTCGAGCGCTCCGGTCGCACGGACTGGCGGCGTACATTCTCAAGCATGGCAGTGGCGAGAGCAAGGACGAAGAGAAGGCGGAGAGGCGATCTGAGATGGAGGCAGGGGAGGGTGCCGCGGACGACGAGGCAGGGAACGGCGCCCGGGACGACGCGCTCCTCGACGAGCTCTTGGCAGAGCGGCGGCGTGTGAAGGCAGAAGAGGCCGCGGCTCGTAAGATCTCGCAATCCTCCGAGATCGCCGAGATTGGCGAGGTGCTTTGGAAGCATCACGCGACCATCTATCGCACCTTCGACGCGTATTCGATCATCAGTGCCACTACGGTGAGGGCCCCTCACTGTACACTCACTGGACATTGCACCCGATTGCACTTGATTGCTCCCGATTGCACTTGATTGCCACCGATTGCCACCGATTGCGCGACGATTCGCGCCGCGTTGGTGAGGGGGGTTGGCAGTGGAACACCTGTTTACTAGCTAATGACGCGCCCCCTGTCTCTCTCTCGATCATGATGCGCCCCCTGTCTCTCTCTCGATCATGATCGCAGATAAGCCATATGAGTGCAATCGCATTCAAACGCTTTGTCGAGGATTGCGAGCTATCCGACTCCAAGTCCAAATTCTGCCAAAAGGCTCACCTAGACCAGGTGAGCTGGCCGCTCACTCAGCCCACTGACTCAGCCGCTCACTCAGCCGCTCACTCAGCCGCTCACTCAGCCGCTCATTGCTTTTCCATTGCCACGGATGGACCCATTGGCCTGACATTGCCACGGATGGACCCATTGGCCTTACATTGCCACGGATGGACCCATTGGCCTTACATTGCCACGGATGGACCCATTGGCCTTACATTGCCACGGATGGACCCATTGGCCTGACATTGGCCTTACATTGGCCTTACATTGGCCTGAACCCGTCGCTCTTGCTTCGAGGGATCTGCCACCCCCCCTTCGTCTCTCCTACCCCCCCCTCCTCTCTACCTGCAGGTCTTTCTGATGGTCAACACCCCCGAGACTGCCAAGCGAGTGGGCAAGGCTCAGGTGGACCTGGCACTCGTGGGCGGCGAGCTGGGCTCTTTGAACACGGGCGCGGCTGTCGACGATGACAAGCTTGCGCTCAACCGGTGCGTGGCACTGGAAGCCCCATGGCAGCCCCAACTGAGCCTCAACTGGGCCCAACTTAGCCCCAACTCGTTCTCCAATCGCTCCAAGTCGTCCAAAGGGGCCTCTGATGGGCCTTTTGGTTAGCTCCGGTTGGGTTCTGAGTAGGCTCTGATAAGGTTCTGATTGCCTCTCGGATGGCCTCGGATCGCAGGTGCGAGTGGCTGCAGTGCCTCGTGCGCATCGCCATCCTCAAGTACGTGCTCTCGAAGCAGATCTCGGAGGTATCTCGCGCCGTCGAGCACATGTTCACGTCCAAGGTTGAGGCACTGCTCGGCAGCTCTTCAAGCTTTGATGCGAATGACTTCCGTATGGCGAACTGCTACTCGGAGGCAACAGATGCCGTGCTGCTCGAACACTTCGAGTCGCTCAAGGTGATCATTCGGGGCGGCCTTGTCTGCTCCTGCCTGATGCATGGCCTCTGATGGCCTCTGCTGACGTGCAATTGCCTCTGATGACCTCTGATTGCCTCTGTGCTCTGATGACCTATGATTGCCTCTGATGACCTCTGATGACGTCTGATGGCCTCTGATGACGTGCGATTGCTCGATCGCATCATCGCAGGCGCTCTTCGAGACATATTCGCTCGCAGAGGGTGTCGACTTCGCGAATCGGCAGCTGGCGACAGTCCTTTCGTCCGACGAGTGGATGCAGCTGATGAAAGACCTCGATTTCATTGATCAGGAGTTCACGGTGTGTGCGCGCGCCGCCGCTGATGGCCACTGATGGCCACTGATAGCCATAGATAGATGATGGCCACTGATAGCCATAGATAGATGATGGCCACTGATTACCGAACAACTAGATCGCGCACAGATGCCTCCCCTAACCGCCAGCTGACCGCCCACCACGACGCCCTAACCGCCAGCTGACCGCCCATCACGACGCTAACCGCCAGCTGACCGCCCACCACGACGCTAACCGCCAGCTGACCGCCCACCACGACGCAGGCGCGCGAGGCCGCCCTCGCGTTCGCATGGAGTCGCATGCGTGTCATCGACGAGAGCGCGGGCAAGCAGTCCAAGACCAAGCTTGAGAACCTCTCATTTGAGGACTTTTGTGAAGCACTCGTGCACGTTGCCCTCATGAAGGTGCGACTAAATCGGGTCTGAGTGCGGCTGATTGCGATGCTATTGCGATGCATGCAGTGTCAAGGTTAGGCACTCGTGCACGTTGCCCCCATGAACCCTCATGAACGCGTGCGACTGGCCTTGGTACACCTCGGACGGTTGCTGATGGAGACTGATTGGATCCAACTGATGGAGACTGATCGGGGGAAATTTGCACGCAGTCCCTGCCGACTGATGAAGAGATCGCCGAGGCGGGCGCCCTCGATGCGGGAATATTCATGATGAACCTCAAGGAGAATCGGGCCGAGCACACGAAATGGCTCCTCGCGCACCCTGCTACTTGGGAAGAGCCACCGCGCCAACCCGTACACCGGTGCGAGACGCCGCGTTGCCGCCTGCAGGGTTACCTGCAAGGGGGGACTGTCACTGAGTGTGGCATCGCTTGCCATCGAGCGCCGTTGACTGCGGTTGATTGCTATGATTGGCTGCGTTCAGGTGCCTCCACCACCTGCTGAGCCTGATCCTGCGTACGATTAAGGCGCGCGTGTCCAAGTTCGACGTGAGCCAACAGACCAACCTCACTCTCGACAAGAAGGAGGCGTTCGCTTTTACTGCACTACACCGCGCATCGTAATCAAGGGGGTTCGGGGGAAATAGCTCTAGATTGCTCAGCTGATCTCGGCGGAGGGCAGCCCGTGGCAATGTGGAATGGCCGGGAGCCCCGGAGAGAGAGAGGAGTCGGAGCGAGGCATGGAGCAACGGCGAGACCATCGCATCGAATAATACCTCCCGCGCATATGGCGCTGAATCCCCATATGAGCGACTCGTGAAACGTCGTCCTTCGGCAGATCGCGTGGCTCGATCGGATAACCGGCCCGGTAACGACCGTTTTGCACGTAAATCTGTAAATCATCAGACCTCACACCGGGACAGAGTTGTCGCTCCCGACAGTGCACACCTTCACCAGGCTGGTTGAGCCATCAATCCTTTCCGGAGCGTCCGTGGGCCCGCCCTCGCCGCGCGTTCATGTACCTGGGGGACGCTGTGACGACGAGGTCGACGTCCTCTCACTCGCGTCGCTCGGCCGCTCAGAGGCCTCTCAGACGCGGCCCTTGCCGAAGCTCGCACGCGGCGCGACAGGCGCGTTGGTGAGGACGGGGAACGCCTTCGGATCGCACCCGTACTCCTCGTCGCGCTCGAGCCCGAGGTCGTCCATGAGCTTCTTGGTCGTCACTCCCTGTGCCTCGCCCATCTGCTCCAGAACCTCGAGCGCCGCCCGCCGCCGGTCCAGATACAGCTTGCGCAGCCGGACATACTCCTTGAGGACCGTGGCCTCTTCGGCCTCGCTCATGGGCGCGCCCGCTCCGAGCGCCTTCTTGAGCGCCCCGAGCTCTTCCTCGGCCGCCTGGCACGCGGCGCGCGCGCTCGCTATCTCGGCCTTCACCTCGGAGAGTGAGCGCGCCTGCTGCAGCACCTTGAGTGCCTGCGCGAGCTTGCTCACCTCGGCCTGGCGGGCGAGGGCCTGCGCCTTGGCATCGGCGATCTGGCGCTCGAGATCGGCCGCCTCCTTCTCGGACAGCACGGCCGCCCCCTTCTGCGTCGCCCAGTACAGCTTGATCTTCGCGCTCTCGCGAGTATCCGCCTGCCCGGCCGCCGCAAGCTCCGCGCACCGTCGCTCTGCCTCTCCCTTGGACAAGCCGCCGTGGAAGTGATCGGCGATCGCCTGGGCCGTCATCGGCGCGCACGCCTGGCGCAGAAAGTCGAGCACCGGGTCGCCAGTGGCCGAGGGCGCGGGCGCGCTCGCCGCCGGCGCCTTGGACGGACCCGACGCTGGTGCCTTGCCCGAGGGCGCGGGCTTGGCAGCTGGGGCGGTGGGCTTGGCAGCCGGGGCGGCAAGTTTGGCAGCTGGCGCCTTGTCCGGCTCGAGCGCCTCCGCGGCCGCGGTAGGCTTCGCGGGCGCCTTCTTGGGCGCGGGCGCGTCGAAGTCACCCCCGTCGTCCTCATCTGCTGCCGCTGTCGACGGCGCCGCCTTGGCCGCCTTCTTGGCCGCCGCCGGCTTGGCGGCCGGCGGAGGCGCCAAGGACGACGCGGAGGAGCTGGCGAGGCTTGCCTTGGGCGCGCACGCGGGGTCGTTGAGGGGCACCGTCTTGAGCACGCTCGCCTTCTTGGGCTGCGGCGCCTCCTTGCCCTTGCCAGCGACCTTGGCCTTCTTGGCGGGCGGCGCCTCCGCGGACGGCGCCTTGCGCGCCTTGGCCGACGCCGTCTTTTGGGGCGGCGGCTTACTCGCGAACGCATCGTCGTCGTCCGAGCCTGCCGCCTCATCCGCGCTCGCCTCATCCTCCACGTCATCTTCATCGTCGTCGTCGTCCTCCGAGCCGCCGACGGACGCGTCCCCATCGTCGTCCTTGTCGATGGGCGAGGGCACTTGCATGACATCGTCGTCGTCGTCGTCGTCGTCGTCGTTTCCCCCGTCGATGCGCGCGGCCACACCCTTGGCAGCGGCGGCGCGCTGCGGGCGCGACATGCCCGGTCACTTTGGCGGGGAAACTCACAGTGAAGAGGATCATCTCGAGGCCGTGAAGATGATCGAGAGTCGCGCCGCGCCGCGCCCGCGCGCAGACCTTAGGACCATGTTTCACAGCCATGTTTAGAATTCGACACCCAGTTTCACATGGACGGTTAGAAAGGGGCCCATCATGTCGACGAGCCTGGCTGATCCGCCGCTGGCCTACTGGCAGGGTGTCTACGAAGAGGTCGGAGGGGTGCCCACTACCCATGTGCCGCTCGGGCGCATCCATGTGGCGCCTCTCGAGCCGAAGAGGCAGAAGCAGCAGAAGCAGCAGCAGCTTGAGCAGCGGCGGCAAAAGCCAGTGACGGCCGTGAAGATGGCAGCGCTGCCCTGGCGAGGGACAGCCCGAGTTTTTGCAGAGCCGCAGTCGCTGTGCTTGCCGTCGAGCACCTACGACGAGGCCGACGCCAGCGCGTACGAGCCTCAGCGTGGCCACCATCGCCCACAGCCACCACCGGACGTGGTCATTGGTGCCTTGCGGCGTTGCTCGTTGCTCACGCACCTGGACGAGAATCAGTGGAAAACCTTGTTGATCTCGCTGCGGCACGAGTGGTACCCGCCCCGCAGCCACGTGGTCACTCAGGGGGAGCGGAGCTCTCGAGGCGCGGGCGACCTCTTCATCGTCCACGAGGGTCGGCTGCAGGCGACGTGGACGGCGGCGGCGGGCAATAGCGCGGAGGCAACCGCATCGACTGCGGTTCCGAGTCTAGCCGCCGCGACCGCCGCGCCGCGCTCCGAGGTAGCCGTGGTAGCCGAGTACGGTCCGGGCGACACCTTCGGTCTCCTCGGCTTGCTATGGGACTGCGCGCGGCCCGAGAGCGTGAGCGTGTGGGCGCCTTCCCTCGAGCCGAGAGCTACCTCGGAGACGGCGCCCTTCGCGGGGGCATCGCTCTGGTTCGTGCGACGTGCGGATCTGCTCGCCGCGCTCTTCAAGCCTCACGCCATGCCACACGCGATGGCGCAGCACTCGTCGCAGCCGCCGCCATCGACACCGCAGCAGCAGCAGCACCCGATGCCGCAGGACCAGCCTCCGGTGCCGCCGGACCAGCCTCAAAGCCCTCAGGTGCGCCTGTGGAAGCTGATGCCGCAGCGTGCGGAGCGGGACTGGCCACTGGCGGCGACGGCGCGCGTCGTACCGCGTGTGCGCCCATCGAGCGGTACCGGTACGGAGCGGCTGGCTGCGAGGATGCGCGTCATCGGTCACCTCGAGGGAATGACTCTCTTAAAGGCGCGAGCGCCGCGTGGCGTCGATGGCGCTGGCGCTGGCGCTGGCAGCGGCGCCGCGTTTCTCGAGGCGGAGGTTCGCGTGCGGCGTGCTACGGGCCTGATTACAGATGATGACAATCATCCCTACTATCTGGAGGAGGATGATGAGAGGGGAGCGGGTGGGGCAAACGGCGCGCGTTCCTCGCTCCCCTCTGGCGGCGCGACGCTGGCTCTCAAGATCAAGCCGCGCTCAGCCCTGCGCACCTCCTCCCAAATGGCCCATGCCCTCGCGGAGATTCGATCCCTAGGCGCATGCCGCCATCCCAATGTGGTCGCGCTCGCCGGGGCCCACTTTGATCGGGAGCGTCTCTACATTTTCTCGGAGCACGTGCCCTGTGGCACGCTGCGGACGGTGCTCAGCGCGATGAGTCGAGCACGCAAAGGGCCTGATGGTGAGCGGCCCGAAGGTCAACGATCCGGAATGGACATGAGGGACCCGGCACGCGCCGTCTCGGGCGGCGGCGGCATGCCCGAGTATGCGGCGCAGTTCCACGCCGCGTGTGCCGTGCTTGCCCTCGAGCATCTCTCGCTGCACGGCATTGCCCATCGCGACCTTCGCCCAGAGGCCCTGCTCATCGACATGCAGGGATACGCCAAGCTGGGTGGAAGTGACTTCGCGTCAGTGCTCGGGCGGCCGAGCGGGCGGGAGCGCACGTACACCTTGTGCGGCTCGCCCGAGTACATGGCGCCCGAGATGCTTCTGCGGTGCGGGCACGACGGTCGGGTGGATGTGTGGGCGATGGGCGTCGTCCTCTTCGAACTGCTTCATGGGGCTCCTCCCTTCACCTTCGAATCCGCCCTCCGGCTTGACGAAACTCAACGATTCGACGCGATGGGTGCGAGGCGTATGGCGCCAGAGGACTTTGAGGCGGAGCAGCGGGCCATGCACACGGCGGCTGCGGCGGCCTCGCGGAGCGGAGCGATTGAGAGGCGCGTCGAGGCGACGATTGAGAATGTACTCTCGCAGCCTTTGGTCACGGTCAGTCCGGAGCATGCATCGGCCGCTGCGAGGGAGCTCATTCACAGCTTGCTGCAGCGATCGCCCTCACGACGACCGTTGGCTCCCAGCATACGCGATGCCGCCTTCTTCGAAGGGGTGGACTGGGTGAGGCTCTATGGACGATCGCTGCCCGCTCCCTGGCTGCCTCCGCCGCGTGCCCACGAGCCACCCAGCCTCCAGGCTGTCGTGGAGCGTTGGCGCACCCACACGCACCGGGCGGTGCTCGAGGCATGGCGCCAATACACCGCCGGGCGGCGCGCCGCGCGCAATGCCTCAAGGCCTGGCGATTTCACGCCGGAGGCTGATGCACGAGTGGACTCCATGCTAAGCACCTACTTCTCACGCCTCGTGCATGAGGCGGTGGGTAAGCGGTTAGTCGCCGAGGCGCTCCGTCTCGCGCGCCTCGCCACGCCGGCGCCGCGTCGGCCGCCGCCGCGCGTGATCGCGCCGCCCCTCTCGCCGCGGGGGGCTGAGATGGCCCAGAAGGTGGCGGAGAAGGCGAAGGCGGAGAAGGCGAAGGCGGCGGAGAAGGCGGAGAAGGCGGCGAAGGAGGAGAAGGCGGCGAAGGAGGCTGAAAAGGGGTAGATAATGGTGGAGCTGGAGGCGGCGAGGCGAATGCACCAGCGGCGGAGAACGGGCGTCCGTGCTGCGGACGGCCCGCCCATATGGGAGCGGAGGCGGCCAAAAGGTGGCGGAGGCGGCGGCCTTGACCCTATGAAATTTTTATGTACGGTATACTAATCCTCGATCGCTAAGTTGAAAGTTCGTACGCTGGGAGAGTCGAGCACTCGAGCCGCCGGATTCGACGCGGAATTATTGACTTGACTTGAACATAACGGCCTCAGGCTATTAGCCTCAAAGTTTAGAGAACTGAGCCACACACGAGACGCGAATTTCCCATGTTCCTCACCGTGACGTGTAATTTACCACGTACAGTAAACGGTAGTTTCGTGATACCGGCCTCCGCTAGGGCTACCTGCCCTGTGGCTTCTTGCCATGTGACTTGCCCTTAGCTTTCGGCCTGCGCGCTGGGTCGCAATCGACAAGCGTGTGGGAAGGGGGTGTGAGACTGAGCAGACGGTTCAAGGATGGGTGGTTAGTGAAGGGATCGATCATCATGGCTCAGAGGCCTTTCGATCTGATTCTCATAAGTTCCTGGGAGATTCTGGAGGTTCCCGGGAGAGGCGTGCAAGGGTCGCGCCGCCGCCGCGCACATTTGCTCTCGGGCGCGCCCGGCCCCAGGTGGCTCGGGTGGTGCCCCCGCCGGCGTTGCAGCCCCGATGTGCTTGCGCGCGACGATGAAGAGGCAATTGAAGTGGCTCTGGAGCATGGAGAACTGATCCTGCGTGTAGTCGCATCGGACGCCCTTGCGCGTCTCGAGTATTTCGAAGCCGCGCTGGCGCACGAGCTGCCGCACGGGGTCATCAGGGGTCATCGGGGGGTCGGCCAGTGACGAGTGACAGGCGGGCGGTGGAGGGCCGTTGCGAGGGACGGTGGAAGGAGGCCATGGGATCCTCACCTGCACCAGCTCGTCGGCACAGAGGCGCAGCTTGCGGCTCGCATGGTAGCCCGCGGTCCCCTCATACTCAAGGGGGCCCAGGTTGATCCACACGCCACCGGGCTTCAGCTGCGCATGCACCGTCTCGAGTGCTCCCACCACGTCACCGCACGCATCCACCAGGAAGGTAGTGAGGACCGCGTCGGCGCACGGGCCGCTCGCTCGGGCAACGGCACGGAAGTCGCCCGTAATCACCTGCAGCCGCTCGTGAGGATGCTGCAGCCCGGCTGTCGCGTCCGCTTCTGCCGTGGCGGACGCGAAGCGTTTGGCTGCGTCAGCGTCGGGTACGCAGAACTCACGCCCGACGTTCGCCGCCGACTCGACGTTACACGGGCCAGAGCCCACCGCAGCGTACGGCTGGATGCGCCCGGTGCGTTCATGGCTGAGCAGATGGTTGATAACATAGGATCCGCACAGCATCATGCTCATCGCGCGCTCGATGCCGACGGCGGCATAGCCGCGCATCGCCACCTCCCACACGAGCCGCCCGAGGCCCGCGCCTGGAATGACAACCTGCGGAGGGCTGCCGCCGCTGATGGGCACGTGCCGCTCGAGAGAGGAGAGCACGAAGCCGAGGCATTGCTCCCTCTCGGCGGCGCCTGCATCCGTCCACTCGCGTACGAGCTGCTTCAACATGCCGTCCACTGTGAGCTCGACCACGCCGAGGCTGTCGAGCTCAGCGCTCGCGACGTCGCCGACGAGGCCCATCTCAGAGACGATCGAGCGGAGGAACGCTGCGTTGATGCTGATCGCCGACGCTTGCGTTTCGAAGCGCGTTGCGAGCTCCGGTAGGTCAGCGAGCACCCCAGCAGCTTGCCGCCTCTGCTCCTGCAGGTTGGCGGTCGCAGCAGCTTCGTACTTCAAAAGTTCACCCACGAGGATGCGCGTTGCGTCGGATGTTTGCATGGCGACTGAGCCCGCAGGGCACCGGCGCCGGCAGCGCGAGGGTGCCGATGTCCATGTGTGTTGCTGCGACCCTCCGCACTTCAAACTCAAACTTACTCGAAAGCCGTGGCCGCCCAAAACGACGCTTCGTCGGCGACGCAGCCGAGCTCACAGGGTTCGGGCATGTAAAGGAGAATCCAAGACGGATATACCAAAACTGCTACGCGCCTAGCAGAACTCAAGCTTGAGCGCGCCGCCTTCCACCGTGGCGGACATCATGAGCGGCGCGTCGCCTTCGCGCCGCTGTGGCAGGAAGAAGACCTCGTGCCCGTCATGGGGAGTGTCTCCTGCAGGCCCGAGGCCAAAGTCGACAGTGACTGCGACAGCATCGATGCCGGTGGCCCCCGGCCGGAGATGCATTGTGTGCGTCACCGGTACGGCGTCCGCTGCCCATCCCAACGCCCCGCCGGCGGCGGCGGCGGCCTCATAGTCGAGTGTGAGTAGCACGAGCGGCGTGGCCGAGACGACCTGATGCTCATACTGCCATAAATGGTAGACGTACGGCGAGCGGTGCCAGCTAGCCCACGCTTCATCGAGGGCGCTGTGGTCGAGGCCGCACACCCCGCGGCCCAGGAGTCCGTGCGCACGCCCGAGGGAGCCGAAGCGGATGCCCACCGCCGTAAGGACCGCGCGCCGCGGCACCACCGCGCAGCCCTCTGGGTGGCAGAGGGGGCGGAGGACGCGTACTTGGGCGTAGAAGAGGAGCGCGCTCAGGGAGGCGCGGCCGGCGCAGCAGTGATAATAGGGTTCGGCCATGATCATCCCGATGAGGCCGCCTTCACTGTCAGCGCCCTCTTCACTGTCAGCGCCGCCCAAATCATCAGCACCCGCGAGCGCCTGAATAATGGCCTCCCTCATCTGCACGGTCTGGTCGGCACGTGTCTCGGTCAAGTGAACATACGGCGCGCCCAGCGTGTCCACTAGCCGTTCGACAAAGCGGCGCCACAGGCGTGTCGCCACGTGTGGGGAACTCTCGAGGTTCTCGAGGCTGAGCACCACGCGTGCCGCTCTGCCACTCCTGCCGCCGCCCCCGCTCCTGCCGCTGCCGCCGCCGCCGCCGCCGCCGCCGCCGCCGCCGCCTAAGACGCCGCCGCCGCCGCCGCCGCCATCACTTCGAAGTAGGCCGGCGAGGAGGCATGCGCACAGCGAGCCGTCGTTGACGTCGACGGCGGCCGCGCCGGCCGGCGCGCGTGCAAGGCCCCGTCGCAGCTCATGCATCAGGGCAGTGGTGCGTGAGCGAGTGCACAATGCGAAGACGCGCTCCATGGCCCCGGGCGCAGCGGCCTCGTCGGCGGGCGCGTACGCCAGTCGCAAGTCCAATCGCGGCCGTGCCATCCCCCGAGCCATCCCCCGAGCCGCCACCCGCGCTCGCTTTGAGGAGGGTTCCGCGGCAGCCGAATCGGTGGCGGGAGAGGATGCGGCGCAGGCAGCGGCGGCGGCGGTAGGTTCGGCTCCGGAGGGTCGTTCAAGTTGGACTGCATGCAACTCGTCAATGTGGCGGGAGAGGAGTGCCACACACATCCCCTCGCTGAGCTCTGCCGGCGCCCCTATAGGGTAGAGGCATGCGTGCCAGTGGTCTTGCCACGGCGCACCTGGGGTGGGGCCGATGGAAGCCACGCAAGGCGCGCCGGTGCCGACGCCATTGCTACCGCCGCCCTCGCCGCCGCCCTCGCCGCCCTCGCCGCCCTCGCCGCCCTCGCCGCCCTCGCCGCCGCTACACTCGAGGCTCCACCAGACGAGCAAACCCTCCGCCCGGCCTGCGGCATGCACCTGCACCTCACGCCGCACCTCCACCCGCTCCGGCAGCGTCTCGGCTTGTGCCAGCGCGATCGAGTGCAGTTTGACTGGTCCCGCGAGCGAACGCAGCGCGCCGCTCGCCCGCAACGCATCAGCCTGCACCCGAAGGGGCGTGTGCATCTCGTCAGGGTTGCAAAAGGCGTCCAAGGCGGCCAGCGGCGCGGCATAGACCGTCACGCCGGCCGCATCCACCGCGTCTGCCAGCTCGGACGCCGTGGTGGGAGCGAGCGTCTCCCATTCGAGCACGGCCTCCGAGTTGAGTGTGGAAAGGCACGGCGCTGTGGTGGCGTCGAGGGCGACGAGCTCGCAGTACAGGTGAGCGCGCGCGGGCACGATGCGGCCACCCGGCGCGAGCAGCACCGCCTGTGCATGCCGGAGCGTCGGCACGATCCCCTCGCGCAGCAGCTCGCTATCGAGCGTCTCGGTCACGATGAGGTCAAATCGCCGCCCGTCCAGAACGTGCGGCGTGAGCTCGTCGGAGCGCCGAGGGAGGACCTGCATGCGTGCAGCCAGTCCATTGCGCTCGACCACGCGCTCGCACACTGCGGCAACCGCCGTGTTCATCTCGCAGCCGACGACGAGCGCGCCCGCGCGTGCTGCGACCATGCCAAGCAGGCCAAAGCCGGTGCCAATGTCAAGAACGAGCGGCGGCGCGCCATGCCGCGCGAGGTGCGTACGCACCGCCTCCTCGATGGCCGCGGCATATGCCGCATTGCGTGGCCCGTCCTTGAGCATCGCCGACATCATGCGGTACTTGCGAGCGACCACGGCGCCCTCAGCTGCCTCCGCCCACGCCAGGCCACCGCTGCCGTCCATGTTGACGCCACGCGCCTCAAGTACGCGCTCGGCGGCAGCGACACTCGGTACCGCATCCTCCTCGTCGTTAGGCGCGATCACGAGGCAGTCGTCGATCGTCGCGTCGGGAAGGAGGTCGGCGAGCTGGCAGTCCACAAGATCGACGTCGCTCATGTTGCAAGCGCGAATTCCGCAACTCGCCGAAAAGCCCCAATGACACAGAACAAATTTCATCCCGGCCAGCGCGCTGAGTGCGAGTTTCGATTTCAACACGCGTGTGAACAATCGGAGTCGCGAGACGAGCTCCGATCTCTTCGGTTCACAATGGCCGAGCCCCTCCGGACCCGGGACTATTTGGCCATGGCGATAGCAGCCATTTTCCTGGGCGTCATTGGGCCGCTAGGTCCCTTTGCGCCCCCGATGGCAAATGCGCCTCTGCCAAAGAGCGGAGCAAAGGCAGCCAAGACGTTGCCGATGGCACTTGCAGCTGCTGAAGACCGTCACGGTGTCAAGGTACGCGCATCGCTCTTCAACGGCCAGCTCGAGGAAATGTATGGGTACAATAACGAAGTAGCTATGATGGCACCCATCGCCCGTGCCAAAGCGCGCGCATACCTCAAGGGCGACGTATTGGGCAATCCATCCGTGATTACCACAGCAATCGTGTACATGTTACCCTGGGTGTTTGGCTTCACCGACACCCTGCCGGTGCAGGGCTCGGTGAAAATCATGCTCCCCGGTCTGAAAGAGGCGGCCGTATTTGTGGTCAACGGCGCGCCCTATGCGGCGGTCGACCTGGCGATTGCGCAGGAGGCGCTGCTTGCATGCGGGTTCAAGCAGAAGAAGGGGAACGACGTTTGGGTGCTATAGACGGCCCGTTGTGGGTCGTCACCACTGGTATGGATCCGACGATGATGCGGAGTGCAAATGTTGGCTTTTGCAGTCGATCCTCCCCAGCGCCAACCGGCACCTAGAGAGGATGTGCCCCTGCCAGTGGATGTAACGATCCGAAATTCAATATTAAATTCTAATTAAGTAGACTGCGAACCCGGTTACCCGGTTACATTTAGGCTCTGGGAACCTATTGCTAGGCGCGGCCCGTCCTTGCCTTGATATGCTTTTAGTGAAGTGGGGAGGAAAAAACCTGCGAGCGTTTGTTTTGTTTTTAAAACCGAGGGCGGATCGGCGTCGCGTTTGTCTCGTAGTGGTAAGTGGAGCACGCTGGGATCAGCCTGGCTGCGCTAGCGCTACCAGTCCCCCGGTAGTATCGAGTCGTCGGCCCCCGCGGTAAGGAGCACGTTGGGATCAGCCTGACTGCGCGAACGCCATCAGTCCCCCGGTAGTACACGTCGTCTCGTCCCCGTGCTTGTTGTTCCGCTTGTGCGTGTGGAGCTCGAGGCCGTTCCGTGTCGCCGTCGCCTTCGTAGGGGAGCACGCTGGGATCAGCCTGACTGCGCGAACGCCATCAGTCCCCCGGTAGTACACGTCGTCTCGTCCTCGTACTCGTCGTACCGCTTGTCGTGTTCTTGAAGATGCGAGGCCGGTCGGCGCCCCTCGTGCGCTCGTAGGAAGCCCGCACGGATTAGCCTGGTTGCGCGATCGCCGTTACCCCCCTGGTAGGACATGTTGCCTGGTCCTCGTATTTGTCTTTGCTCTCGTGCTTAGGGAGCCAGAGGCCGATCTTGGCTGCCGTTATACTCGTAGGGGGGGCCCTGGGATTGCCCTGGTTGTGCGGGCGCTAACAGTCCTCCTGTGGCTCACGTCGCCTTGCCCCCCTGGTACTTGTCGTTGCGACGGCGCTTCGCTGCCCGGTATTCTTCGTTCCGGACGCGTGGCGCGCGAATCTTGACGCCGCCTGTCGTGTCGCCGTCCCCCCCCGCTCGCTGCTCCGCCCTCGTGTCCTCCGTTCCGTCATCCCGTCCCCTGGTTGTGCCGTCGTGTCCGTGCGCCCGTTCGTTGTCGTCCCTGTCGCCGTGCGCGGTCTTCGGCCGTGTTGCTTGGGCTGTTCCGTTCTCGTGGCTGTCGTCTGGTTCTAATGTGTCGCGCGGACGTGCCCACTCGTCCGCCGCCGCCGTCGTCTCTGCCTCCGCTAGCACCTGCGCCGTCGTCGCTTCCCTTGTCGCCGTCGTCGTCGTCGTCGTCGTCCCCGCTCTCGGCACCTCCGTTCCCTTCGCCGTCTCCTCCGCCGCCCCCCTCGCCATCTCCACCGACCCCTTCCCCCTCTCCGCTACCTCCCTCGCTCTCTGCTCCCTCTCCGCCGCCGCCTTAGTCACCGCCGCCCTCTTCCTCTCCGACGCCTCCGGACCTTTCCTCCGATTCGCCGCCCCCGCCCCTCTGTCCTCTGCCGCCCGCGCTCTTTCCCCGTCCGCCCCCGCCCGCGAAGTCGCAACCTCCGTCGCCGTCTCTGCCGAGGACGCCGCCGTCCCCGCTGCCTTCGTCGCCATCTGTGCCATGAATTCCTCGTATGCCCTTTGGTTGCGCCCGTTGTATTTGTGAGCGAGTAGTTTGTCGAACAGGCGGCTCACCCAGTCTCCCGGGAGCGCCCTCGGGGCGCGCGTTGTGTCGGTGGGGGTATGGCTCGGTGTCCCCGGGTCTGTTTGGCGCGCCGCGGTGACGTCGGTTCCGTCGACCGTCATCTCTCCGGCCTCCTCATTGTCCGCGTGCATGTCTGCGTCCATGCGTTCCTCTGGTGGTCCTTCCCAACCCCCGTCGTCCACGTGTATGTCCACGCCGCGTGTCCGGAGGCGCCGCCGGATCTCCCTTGCGATGGCGTGCGCGTGGCACCGTTTGGGGGCGCAGTGGCACATGAGGCGGATGGATGTCCCCCGGTGCAGGGTCAGCACGTCCCGTTCGAGTTGGCGGAGCGCGTTGTCCCGCGCCTGCTTCGCCTCTGGTGTGGCGAACTTCAGGTCGACGCGTAGGCCGTATTCTGTGGCGAGTTTCCGGACATCGGGACTCTCCGGGTCACCATGGATCAGTTCCGCGTATGCTCTGCATGCGGCGTTCCGTTCGCGTTCGTTGTTCGGGGCGATGAGGAACGGGTTGCCGCACGCCGTCGTCCGGTCCACCCTTCTGTCTATCGCGCCCTCCGGTCGCTGCGCTGCGCGACCCTGCGCGTGCAAGTTTCCGACCCAGATGTCGACGTCGAGTGATATCCGTCGTACGGCGCTCCTCTCCGTCGCGTCTTCGGAGATCGTCGTGTGGGCCTCGCTATCCGGTATTCCAAGTATCCCCGCGGCTTGTGGCGCTTCGCGGTACAGTTCACCGTCCGCTTCCGATACTTCCGGCAGGCTTGCGAGCACGGTCTCCATGAGCACCTCCGCGCCCTGTAGTCCGCGGCCCCCCATGGGCGCGGAGGAGCCCCCCGTGGCACGTCGGAGCATCTGTCGAGCCCGCGCCTCGCTGTTGTCACCGGGGAGCTCGAGGTGAGCCCTCGTGGCGGCTATGATGTGGGCGGTGTCGAGCATGGCCCGCTTGCGAGCGGCCGCGTCCACTGTATCCGCTGCGGGCCGTTTCCGTTGCAGGGCATCTGCCGCCGCCGCGACTGCTTGCGTCGCCGCTGTCCCTCCTCGCCGCCGCTGTCCCGGCTGTTCCCGTGCGTGCCACTGTCGCGCGGCGTGTGCAAGATGCGCTATGGCATGTCTCTGGTCGTCCACGGCCTCCGCGTCTGCGGCGGCGCCCCACAGTCCGCCGCTACGTCGCGCGGTTTCGCGTATCGCCGTGGTCGCCGCTCTTCGGTTGCCCTCCCGGTTCCCTTCGAGGGACCTTTGGTGCGCCTTCCGCTGCGCGGCGTCCGCCGCCGTCGATCGCGGTGGGCGCTCGGGGGGGTCCTCGCGCCACGCCGCCGCGTACTCCATGGCCGCGACGGGTCCGGTCCATGCCTCCTTGGCCCAGTGTTTCCCATTCCACGTACCCCTGCGCCGTGCGAGTTGCGTCCCCCCGGTCCCGGTCTCTTGAGGCGTGGCATCAGGTGCCGTGTCTCGTCGGTGATCGTCGCTGTCGTCCGATGGAACGTCGTCCGTTCCTTCCGCTTCCTCTCGTCGTAACGCGTCCTCCGCTGCCGTGTGTCCCCGCCCCAGTTGTTCCTCCTCATGTAGCAGCTTCGCGGCGTCGCGGTCGGTCGCGCGGGCTATCCCCATCAGGCGCGCCGCGCGGTGCGCCGCTCTTCGTGCCTCGAGTCCTTGTTGCTGGCGCTCCTCCTCGTCTGTGCCCTCATCCTCTGCCGACGTCCCTTCCGTCGCGTCTTCGTGTACGATGATGACGCCCCGCTGATTTGTTCCGTATCGTCGGACGCCGGTGAAGCAATCCCAGTCGACCGTGAAGCGGTTCCAGTGAGGTCGAGCTCCCTTGCGGATCGGTCGCCGCCTCTCGGCATAGCTCGCGCCGGTGCGCTCCAGCACCACGTATGTGCATTCGGTGTCGATCTCTGCGATCTCGTACAGTTCGTACCGTTCGCTTTCCGCTTCCTTCGGCCACATGGCCCACGGGAGTTTGACGCGGTAGTCTTGTGTGAGGGTGGCGCCATCCAGGCGCGCAGCCTCAGCGTACGCCAGCGCGCCCTGGCGTCTGAGTAAGTCCGCCGCCGCCTCCGCCGCTTTTCTGCGCTCGTGTAGCACTCGTTGTTCAGCCCGTCGCATTTCGTCCACCGCTTGTTGTTTCGCGCACTCTCTCGCGTGGCGTTGCTCGGCTCGACGTACCACGGCCGCCGCTGCTTGGCGTTCTCCATGCGTCCTGTAATTCGCCCCAGGTACTTCGCGTGCGAGCGCGTTCAGATGCCGGATCACGCATCCTTGGTATCGCGTCCATAGTAGCATGAATGCCCCGCCGGCATCTCGGAGGTGTTGTGCCGTGGCTTTCCATGTCGGGACCCACTCGGCCTCCGCACATTGGGCCGCGGCCGCCCGAGCCTTCGCAATCACGTCCGATAGTCGCGCTTCCGCCCGTTCGGTGCCCTGCCTCGCGTCGTGTCGGGTCCGCTCCGCCGTGTCGTGTCCGTCTCGGATCTCCTGCGCGGCACCCTGGCGCGCTTCCTCCGTCGCGCCTTCCAGTTCCTGAAACGCCTCGCGCAGCTTCTGGAAGGCAAGGTCGCTGCCCCCCTTGTCTGGGTGTGCATCTAGAGCCTCCCGGAGGTAGGCGCGTCGCAGCGCCTGGCGGGGGGCGTCGACGTGGACCCCGAGCTCCGCCGCCGCCTTCCGCAGTCGCTCCGCCCCATTGGTGATACGTGTCGGTGCGGGGGTGGGGTCCTGTTCGTGTTGGGCGTCGTTGAGTGCAGCTCTCGTGCGGGCCTCAGCCGCGGTCGCCGCGGCGTCGCCCGCCGCTTTTCGGGCCCGTATCGCCTCCATGCGTTCGCAAATTGTGGGGGGCGGGATTTCCCCGCCCATCGCGCATCGGAGGGCGCGCCATTGCGTGCCGTCCGCGTCCCCTAGGCACCTGGAAGCGGCGGCAGCCGCGGCTCGCCGTACCGTCGCCTGTGCCCCGTGCGTCGTTTCATGACCTCCGAGGGCGATGTCCCAGAACATGGCTCGCATGCCTTTCCCGTCTGCGTCCCCCATGAGTTCTGTCTCTATAGTGATCGCGTTTCCCCCGTCCTGGTAGCGTTGGCCGTTTGCCCGGACGTATCTCGTGCTGACGATCACTGTGTTGGCGCCTTCCGCGTGTCCGAGTCGGAGGGTGGTGAGTGTGCGCGCCCCCTCCGTCCCGTCCGGTCGCGTCGCTTCGTATCCGTCCATTTCGTACTCCACCAGCCACGGCCACGCCGCTGGAGCCGCGATTTTGTATACTGCATCCTGAGCGTCCACGGCTACCGCCTGTTCCTCCTTCCGTCCTGCTGCCCCACCCTCCGATCTGAAGCCCCTGTGTGCATGCGCGGACCAGGCTGTCGTCCCGGCCTTTGCGCGCGCCGCGGGCAGCCACGAGCGGCGCTCTGTCCAGTCACGCGTGTGTGCGAGGTGGTGCGGTTGGAGCTGTGTGAAGCGCAGGCGGACTGCTCCGATGCCTCCCCCGTCCGTCCTGGGGGTGATGTGGGGCGCGTCTGTGTGTTCGTCCACCGCCGCGTCCCCCGCGGCGCGACTCGCCGAACCGAGGGGACCGTCCTCCAGTCGCCGTGTGGCCTCTTCGCACGCCTGTTTCACTTCTGCGGTGGCGTGTTCCGCGCTGGCCGCCTTGGCGGCGGACGCGTATGCGCTGCGAACTGCTATGGCGCCCCACACCGCGATCCTCCAGTCCGCCTTCTCCGTCTCGCTGTGCAGGTCGAGTTCGTACAGATCGCCCTTTCGTCGCCATCCAGATCTCGCCCACTCGCGTGCGTTTTGAGGTGCGCGGGTCTCCTCACCAGTCGGTGGCTGCCCGAGCGCCGCCACTGCTCCGTATTGTCCGGCGCGATGTGCCGCCTCTCGCCACGCCTGTAGCGTGTTCTCCGCGGGTGCCCGCCGGTTCCCCGACGGTAGCGAGTCCGCGGCCGCGGCGAGCGCGGCCACCATTTGCGTCACGGCTGCGTCTCTGTGTTCTGGAGGGATCCCGGCGCACCTCAGGACGTGCACCCCCTCATGTGGCCCCTGCTCCTTGCACAGTGGGCATTCGTCGTGACGTTGTCGTAGGTCGTCGGAGCGCAGTCGCATCGCGCGACCGGTCCCCGTCGGTTCCGTCATGCCATGTTTCGGTCCGGCGCCTGTAGTCGCTCCCGCAGGTCGCCCCCCCGTGCACGTCGCCGCCGCGACTACGCGCTCGTCGCACTTCGCGTGCGACTGCCGAGGTAGTTGTGCGATGACCTGTCTCGTGATGCCGTCGATGATGAGGTTGCGGAGGGATCGGTCCGCGGTGATGCATGAGAACCGCCGGTTCCCCATTTCCCATGTGTCGTCTCGTGGCTCGGGCTGAGCCATATAGAGGCACGCCCGTGGCAAGGCGCGGTATGGGTCGTCCACGGTGGCGTAGTCCACCTCCGCGGTGAGGCATGACTTGGCGATCGCGTCCGCGTATGCGTTCGGCACCACCCCGCCGCCATGAGCTTTGACCCACATGAAGCAGACGCACCCTCTGGGCGTGTCGTCCCTTTCTCTGCTCGTGATGCGCAGGCGGTGCCGTATGATCGCTTCGACCAATAGGCCCCCCGTTTTGCCGGTCGCGGGGCTCCCCGTGCCCGCCCTGCCGCTTCGCCATGCGGCCTCAATCAACGCAAGCGCCGCTTGACAGTCGCACATTAGGAGGATCCGATCGCCCCGCGTGTGCCGTGCCAGGACACGTTCAATCGCATAAAGTTCGGCTTCCTGGTTACCCGTGCCCGGAGGAAGCGCGCCACCGTATGCCGTGATCCCGTCCCATGCCCCCCAGGCCGCCGCTCGTTCGCCGGTCGCGTGCTCCCCCCACGCCTCCGCGTCGTCCTTGCTGCCGTCCACCGCGTACGCGTACCTTATTCCGTACCGTCGTTCGATGGCGAGCCCGATGGCCGCGGCGCGTTTCGTATGCGCCGTGTCCATGTTGCGGCGCTCCTTGGGCTCCATGCTGATGTCGATTCGGCTATCCGTGGCGCGCATCGACTCCCGTTGCTCCATTTCCCGGTGTCGCACGCAGAGGCGCAGCGTCGGGCTCGCGAGGATTGCCGCTCGCTGCTCCGGCGTGAGCGTGTCCCAGTACTCGACGTGCGCGTACCGCGCTTCCTCCTCCGCCCGCTCCCCCTCCTGCCGTTCGCGCCTTTTTGCGTGTGCCTCGGACCCGTTAATTGCGTGGAGCGCTTCCGTCGTTGCTTCCCGCGCGGCTCTGAGTCTGTCCGCCGTTTCCGCAACGCTCGCGCGCTTCGCGCGGTCGGCCTGCGCCGCTGCAACTTGTGCCGCGGCCTGTTGCCGCGCGGTCTCGCGTAGCGCCTCGTCCTCCCTTTCGTCCTGTTCGAGGGCGGCTCGTTCCGCGTCCGTGATGCCCGCTTCGTCACCGTCAGTCCCTTTCAGGCGCGCGAGCTCTGCGCGCGCCTTTTGAAGGCGCCGTGTCGTCTCTCCCGTCAGGTGGGCGCACGCATCGCGGGCCGTCTGTTCCGCCGCTCGTGCGAGATCAACGCGTCGTGCCGCCGCGTTACGCTCCATGTCCTTGGAGGACGCCTCTTGATAGTTCGTTGCCCAGCTCAGCGTGCGTGCGCCCTCCGAGGCCAGCATGCGAGCATTCGCGGCTTGTCGTGCTTCCAGGGCCTCTGCTTTCCTGTGCCGCCATTCCTGCTCCGCCTCCGCCGTCTTGGCGGCGAGGGCGTCGGCGTTGCTTTGGGACTCCTCCGCCTCGCGTCTCTGTTTGCGTTCGAGGGCCAGGACGCGTTGTGTCGCGATGTGCCGTTGCTGCGCGTCGGTCAAGCCGTCTGCCCGTTCGCGGCCGTGGGGAGCCGCCGTATCCTCGCGAAGATACGCTTCTGCAGCGGTCTCCGCGTCTTCGTACGCCTCCATGGCCGCTATGGCGTCCCACCCATCCCTCGTGTCGTCGTCCATCGAGCCTGTGGCAGCGGCGTCGCGCTCCGCGGCCTCAATCTCCGCCGCGCTCCAATCGGTCATCCCCCACTCGTCCTCGAGCGCGGCGTCCGCCGCGTCGTCCGCGCGCTCCTCTGCGGCCATGGCTTCCGCCATTTGTCGTTGTCGATGGTTCGTGCCGTACGCGGGTGCACTCGAATCGTGCTCGGCAGTCGGCGTCTCTTCCGCCAGTGTCCCGGCGATTGGGTGAGCGTCGCTGGTGTGGTGCGTCCTGCGGGTCGCGGCCTTGCGTACGAGGGCGGCGTCGTGTTGGCGCTGTATCTGCGTTAGCTGCTCACTGGTGAGCTTCCATCCCAGCCGCCTCGGTGCGATGTTCCACATGCGTTCCACCCGTTCCACGTGCATCCCGCACTGGCGCCACGTGCCGTCCCACGCCACCCTCGGGTCCTGTTCCATGTCGTTCTCCTCAGGTATGGGCATGCACTGGGGTAGTGAGCCCGCGGCTTGCCGTTGTGCCTCGGAGAGCTCCAGGGACGGCTGCCTTCGTTTGCGTCCATCCGCGCCCCCCGGCCCGACTGATCCCATGAAGCATTCCGGCCGCGCGCTAGGTCGAAACCTTTTGGCCGGGGATCGCTCGTCCGCCTCCGCCGCTGCGTATGCGCCCTCGGCGTTCGTGTCGGCCGCCATATCGTGTTCCGGGAGCGCCTGCGCCCATTCGATCACCGCCTGCGCCGTTGCCCCTGTCGCCGCCCGTGCCGAGGCCGCTATCCATTCCGCGTACGCCCTGTCCACGGATTGTTGTCGTGCATCCCTTTCGTTTGCGGGCGCTTCAAGGGATGTTGCGTAAACGTCCATCACTGCTGCCCACGCCCACGCGGCCTCTGCCTTTTCCGCGAGGGCGGCGCGTGCGCCCGGCGTCTCGGACCCGTCTGCCGTCGCCCCGTCCGCGCGTGCCGCGGCCGCGTGAGCCTCCGTTGCTGCGAGTCGCGCGCCTTGGGCGTTGCCGGTTCCAGGCCCCATGCGCGCCGCTGTGCGCTCGGCGACGATCGGGGGTCGAAACCATCCTTCCCCGAGTTCCTTGGCCGCCTCGGCGAGGATGTCCTGGACGTGGCGCGCTCCGACCGATAGCGGTGCTTTCGTTGCGAGCCACAGTGCGCCGCGTGTGCCCCCGAGCCGTCCCTCGATGTGTTGCGCAATGGTGAGCTCCCCTTCCTCGAGGTGCTGTGCCCGTGCCGCGCGCATCTTTCTTGTCAGCCCCGGTGCCATGGCCCTGGGGCGCCGTTCCCATCGCACGGTGCCGTCGTTGTATTCGAGAAGATACTCCGTGCCGCGATACTCATTGCCCCCCGCGCTGAGGACCTCGACGGCGTGCACTTCGGCTGGCCGCTCCCGTGGTCCCGGGCGTTGATCCGATGCCCATTCGTTCTCGTCCGGGTGTAGTTGTTGCAGCAGGGTGCGGTACTCTTGAGCCTCCGCCGTCGTAAGTTTCGCTCCGATCCTGCGTCCCCCGACGATGCGCCCTCCGCGGCCCAGATATTCGCCCAGTTCCTTTTCGCTGCGCCATCCGCCGTCGTCGGCGAGAAAGTGCCTGCGCAGGGTGCCGCCAAGTCTGGCCAGGCGCCTGCCGTATGTACGCCCTTCTCTTTCCCAGATCGGAGCGTCCGCGCCTAGGGGGTCGTCCGGTAGTCGGTAGTTAGGCGCGAGTGCGTCGGCGCATCCGTTTCCGGTGGTACTCGAGCTCGTGCGCACTTTGGCGGTCTGCAGATAGAGCTGCCACGCTTCAATGATGCCTTCCTCCGTGAGCGTGTCGTGGATCCACGTCGGGTTCCATGCAAGCGGCACTTGTGCCCCCGTAGAGGGTCGCCACCCCCACCTCCAGAACTCCTTGGCCAATCTGCTCGTGACGGCCACGTGCGCCGGAGCCGTCTCGGGCATGTTGATGGCCCGGTCCACTTCCACCACGAGCGCCGCGGCCGCGTGTGCCCACGTGATGGCCATGCCGAGTCCGAGCGGTCGCGGCGCGTGCGCGAGCCATCGGGATGTGCGTTCTCCTGCGTGCCCCATGCGCGCGAGCCCGCGTCGTTTGGCCACGTCGATCGTTTCGCACGCCTTTCTGCCTATCGGGAATGCGGCGCCGTAGTACGCGACGACCGTGGTGGTTGCGGCGTCCACCGTGTCAATGAATTCCTCCGCCGTGAGGACGCCGAGGCGTGAGAGCGCACTTGCGATGCCCCCGCACCGATGCGTGACCACCTGTCGGGCTACCGCCCAGTCGGCTTTGGGCGTTTGCCGGATTCCGAGGTGTTTGTAGTAACCTTGCACCCTCGGCACCGCTCTGCCGTCGATGAGTCGTATGGTCACTGCATCGCCCGCCTCCACCCACTGGCCGTCGCGCCACTCGCTGCCCATCCATCCGGTTTTGTCGCCCGTCGGGACGCCTTTAGCGTCGACGTCGATTCCGACGGTGAATCCCAGGACGCGCGCCATTGCCGAGCTAACCGTGAAAGCCTGTTGGAGGGCGCGGAGGGAGTCCACGACGAAGGCGCCGTCGTCCGCGAACCATCCTTGTGGAGTGCGAGTGCGTTGGACACCACGTGGGGCCGCGAACTGAAACCCCGCTACGAGCCACTCAACCGCGCGCGTCTCTATGGCGAGTGGTATCATACTCCGCATGGGCGCGATAGAGTCGCCCTGACCGTTGCCCACGTGGGATTCCGTGCCGTGGGTGATTCCCATCCCCGAATCATAGCGGACCACGAGTGCCTCATGGATAGCCATGATGAGGTTGGTGACCGAAGTTGGCACGCCGAATCGTGCTTCGACGACCCTCTGGGCTCGTCGCACGCAGGACTGGAAGAAGCCCCCTTTGTCGACGAAGCCGCAGTACCACCCCTTCCGTTCCGACGCCGCCTCTTCCTTGGTTAGGCCTAGCCAAAGGGCCGTGGTCGTTGCCGCTCCGCGTTCCCGAAATCCAGTGTTCGCCTCCGGCTGGACGTGCTCCTGGAGCTCCACGTAGTGGGATGCCACCGCGTTTGCGCACAGCTTGAGCGAGTGCGGCTGCAGGCAGATGTCCCGTCTCTTGCTGAGCACGTCCAGCGCTTTGCCGGGTTTGGTGAGGAGCATAATAATCCACTGTGTCCACCCTGGCGGCGCCGCCGCGCGTATCAGTTCCACGGCGACGCGTCTTTCCTGTGGGTTGCGTGCACGTTCCAGCGCGTCGGCGGCGACGAGTACGTCTGCGGCGATGTCTCTTAGTGCCGTCGCGTAGCGTTGTCGCGTGGCGTCGCTGGCACGGGCCACCCATATGCCCGAGAATCCACCCACCCCGACCCCCTGTCGTGCCCTGAAGCGTTGGAGGCCGCGATCGATGCCGTCGTTTGTGATGAGTATCGTCATCTCCTTCCTCAAGGCGTCGACGAGAGGCGGGTATGATGCCGTGTGGATCGCTTCCCACGGGTCGTATGTCGCGTCCGGCGCCACCGCCGTGTCCGCGTGCCATTGTGCCCACGCTGCTCGCAAGCGCTCCTCGTGCATCGCGCGCGCTTCATCTGCCGCTGCGACTTCCGCGTCTTCCCGCCGCTCGTGTACCGTGTGTGGCCACGGTGCCGGCAGCCCTGCAGCCGCCATGCGCTCTTGCGCGATCAAGGCGCCCGCCGCGCTCGCCCCTCTCTCCTGGTGCATGACGACGCTTTCGTCGTGGATCGCGTGCAGCACCGGCCCCGTGCCCGTCTCCGCTACGGTGGCGCCCGTGCGTTTAATAGTGCGCATGCCCGGTTGATCCAGTCTCGGCGCGGTCCGTTTGCCTGCGAGCGCCGCCTTCGCCCTACCGACCGCTCGGAAGCATTCCCACCGCGGGTCGCGCCCGTCTTCGACCGCTTTTCTGATGTCCTCAAGGAGGCGAGTACGTACCCTGTCCGTGTCCACCGCTCCGGCGGTCACCGCGCTCTCGTACTTGTCTCGCGCATGTAAGAACCTGCGGCGGCACGCCTCCCGTAGTGCATTCCGCCGCGGCACCCCGGGAGTCGAGCTTCGTATGGCGCTGCGCACCGACTCGTCGCGCTCTGGCGCGTCCCCGAGGACGTCAGCGCAGTTGTCCGTTCGGAACATCGGGTGCGTGTCGGGGAAGTACTTCGAGCCGTCGCAGATGCGTAGCCATCTGCGCCATCTGAGCATCCGCGCGTGCAAGCGCCCGATTTTGGTGCCCTGTTGGGGACCCGTTTTGCTGCTCAGGTCTTGTATGTCGGACACCAGGCCCTTGAGCGCCCCCTCGATGGCCCCCAGTCTACGCGCCGCCAGCCCGAACGATCCGATTCCTTTGTGTTCGACCTCCTTTCGGTGCTCGTTGTCGGCTGTGTCCACCGCCTCCCTCGCTGTGTCTTCTTCCTTCGCGTGGAAGACGCTCCATTCGTCCTCGTCCATAGGCGGTACCTGCGGTTCCCGCCGTTCCCACTCTTCTTCCATCTCCTCAGCGTCGGCGGTGCGCAGCGCGAGGCTGAGCTGGAGTGAGTGGTGCCCGTGTGCGCCTGCCGTGTCCCCCGCAAGCCCGTCCGCACCGGCCCCCACTTCCGCGGTTGACCTGCTGGTCAGGCCCGAGCTGACGAGCCAGTGGTCGATGGTAGTCTGCGGCCCTCCTGCTCCCGCGCTATATGTGGGGTCGTCGTCTCCGACGCTCACGAGGCAATTGTCCGCGCACAGCGCGTCCAGCCATGCGTTGTACTCGTTGCTGCCGGTGACCTTGCGCGCGTCGAGTGCGTCCGTGGACTGTGCTTGCAGGTCGCCTCCAATCGCGATCTCGTCGCCGTCCTCGTCGGCCTTGTCAATTGCATTTTGTATGTGCGCCCGGACGGATTCTAGCACGGCGGCCTGTCGTGCGTTCGGATTGCCACGTCTCGTGGGGACGTATGCGTTCACGACCAACAGCTCCGTGCCGTCCGCGCGTATGCGTACCCGTGCTCGCTGCAGCCGTCCCGGCACGAGTACCTCGATGCCCGTCAGCTCCACCGTCGCCGCGTTCCACCACATCAAGATGCCCGCGAATGTGTCATCCTCGGGTGCGGGTGACTCGGCTACGTTCCACCCCGAGAATTCTCCGCATGTGAGCGCTTGCTTGACGCGCGAGCTGAGCCCTTCCGGATCCCGTTCCGGGAGGTGTGTTTCCTGGAGGATGACGATGTCATTGTTGGCGGCAAGGGTGTGCATCGTCCTCCAGAGCCGGGCGTCGGCCTCCCAGGACAATGCGGCTGTGTCTTGGCTGTCCGACGCCGTCGCCATTCTGCGTACACCGGGCGTCGCCGCTGTTGCTTCTCGAAGTCTCATGACGATCCCCCCGTGGTTGAGTGTGACCATGCGGGCGCAGGAGTGGCCCCCTTGCCATCGGCGCCGCGCTTCCGCGAGCGCCGCCTTGGCCTCGGAGTCGCTGATCGCGAGGCCTTTGCCCCTCGCGGCACTCCGCATATGTGTGATCGCATCCTCTCCCCACTCCCCGGTGATTGCATAGGCCCGCTGCGCCATCGCCACAAGCGCTTCCCCGCCCTTGGGTGAGTCTTCCGGGCGTTCTCGTGATCGCGCCTGCCATGGTGCCCGCCGAAGGTCGGCCTCCGAAACCGTCACCGTCGCCATGTCTTCCCCGCGATACGCTGTCCATGTGGCCACGTCCTTCCCCCCGTTGTTGTGAGTGCGCTGCAGGAGTAGCACGGCGTTATGTGTGTGTGTCGACTCGGATGCCCCGGTCGCGGTTCGATCCGTACCGATCACGCGCGCTGCGATGGCCACGTCCCCCGCTGAGTATCCACGCGCTGTGAGTAGGTGCACCGCCGTTCCCGGGACGTCCACCTCGTAACTGGCGCCGGTGCCGTCGAGGCGCACTGTCCAGTCACCCCGCGCGGCGCTTCGTATGACCGTGCCCGTAGCGCCCTCTGCCCATTCGCAGTGGTGTCGACGCGCCCCCGGATCGCTGCGTAATTGGACGCCGTCAAACGGCCATACGTGTTGTGGTTCGTCTGCCGTCGTGTCCCCACCCGTGAGGTACGCTCGGGTGAGCCCGTGGGCGTACTCGACGCCGCGCCGCAGCCGGACATGTTCTGCGAAGGCCCGCTTCAGCATTGCGGTCGTGTACGCATCGTCCGCGTGTCCGCCCCCCACTTCTTGGATGTACGCTCGTATCGCCGCTTCGTCGAAGCGCATGGCGTGCTCGGTGTCGTCGGTGCCTGTCGACACGTATCGGGCGAGGGCTCGCGCGTCCTGGGGTCGGATGCCCCCCGTGACGGTGTACCCTTCTTCCTGCATAGTCCGCGTGGCCCAAGCAACTTCAGAGGCTGTCCGTCGTCCGGCCGTCGGGTCCGCCGGCCCTTCCCGCGGGTGATCGCGCGATTGGCGCACTGGCAGCTTCCCCTTTGCGTTGGCCGTCATGGTCGGTTCGTTTCCCGATGGCCCTGCGCCGGATGGCGCCGCTGCAGCGAGGCGGGGTATGAATGTGATGGCGGGCGCCGTGCCGACAGCGTGTCGGACCGGTGCTAGCTGTGCGATCGCCTCCGTCCGGCTGAGAGTGACGCCCTGTCGCACGAGGCGCAGGAGGGAGTGGGCGTCCGCGTCCTTGGGCGCGAAGATTGCCTGCCATGGTCCGTTTAGCCCTATCCTCGTCGCCGTGATGATGAGCGCCCCTTCGCCGTCGCATGCTTGCGCGGTCGCTGTCCTCCACGCTTGGACCGCGCGTTCCAGCGCGCGGGTGCCGCTTGGGTCCGTGCCGAGCACCAGCACATGCGCGGGGGCGCGAATGGCCCATGCGTACACGTCCGCCATCGTCGCTCGCGCCGCCCACGTCGCTGCCCCGTGCCATAGGGCAATGTTAAGGGCGACCATGTTGAGGATACTCGTGCGACGCCGTGATTCTTGGCGATGGCGTAGCATCTGTGCGATCACCGTGGCCAGCCACCCCCCGCCTCCGTGTCCCCGGTCGCCGTCGTGTTGGTCGCTGTCGTCGGCGCCCCGCCCGCCTTGGCCATCGCCCCCGATGCCCCGGTCGTCTCCCCTGTAGGACCCGCCGTCTTCCGTCCATATCGCCATCGGCGCCGCGACCCGTGCGGCCGCCCGTTCCGGCGTCCCGGTGTGCTGGTCTGCCTGTGGGCGGGATGGGCGTCGAGGTGTACGGTGCGTCCTCGGGTTGCCGATCTCTACCGCCGCCAGTTGCATCAATGTGAGTAGTGTCCGGAGGATGCCAACCCTTTTCTCCGTCCGTCTCGGGGTTTTGGCGCGTCCGCGATCATCGCCGCCGCCGTCGCTCTCGCCGTTGTTCGCGCTCGTGCCTCGCCCACCTGCGCCCGCGTCGTCCGCACCCGTTGCGCTGCGACTGCCGTCGCCGCCGCCGCCTCCGTACCTGTAGTCGCCGCCGCCGTCGCGGCCGCTGGCGCAGCCGAACGTGATGTTGGCGCCGCCACCGGCGCGGCCGTTGCCGTTGCTGCCGCCGCATCCGCCCTCCTCGCCTTCGTCGCCGCTGCCCCCGTCCTCGCCGCGGTCGTTAGTACCTGCGCTACCGTCGCCGCTACCGTTGTGCTGGACAGACCGGGCGGTGACCAACAAGCGTGTGGGCCAGCTGGGGCGCATGCAGAAGATCAACCACTTCCCGGGCATGCTTGAGCTGGTGCGCAAGGCGGGCACCGCGCGCAACCTCAACAAGATGCTCCTCGCGTGCGGCAAGCCGTACAAATTCTTCCCGACCACATACATCATGCCGGCGGATTACCCCGCGTTGAAGCTCGAGTGGCGCCTGACGAACAACAACCGCAACCACGGCAACAAGACGTTCA
>JWZX01003270.1:0-30505 GCA_001275005.1 Chrysochromulina tobinii | reverse complement strand
TGCCGATCCCTCTAGGTGAGGAGAGCACGTTAGTGCTGACGATGTGTTGTGTGAACGCCCACGGGGGCGCGCGTAGCGCGGTGTGACGTCCGTTCCCAAGTGTCGCACGAGCACTTCGAGCGAGCGTGTGTGGTGGTGTGGGCTCTGTTCCCGCCCCGGCATGGCAACCATTGAAAGCAATCGCATGGCAACCATCTACACAGACAACCGCTCCTGGGCTCCAAGCTTTGTGCTCCTGGGCAGCACTAAGGGAAGCTCCAACCCTTTGGTGCGTCAAGGCTCGGCAGGAAGGATAGAGCGACGACCGAGGCACTCCTCCCTGCACGCACCAAGCTACTTGCTCAAGACGCGCGACAGCGCATTCCTGCAGGTCGAGCACCCCGAGCCAGTCACCTGGGGGTTCGTACCGCGCTCAGCAACGCCGGGTGCGCCGTCCAGCTCGGAAGAAGTACCGCCAGGAGTGGAAGCATTGCGCAAGGCACTGCTCCCGCAGGTGCTCCGCGTGATTGACCTATTCCGCAAGCTCGACGCAAATGGCGATGGCAAAGTCACGGGCGTAGAGTTCCGGCGTGTCCTGCCGCTCATGGCCAGCAGCGCGTCCGAGGCGGAGTCATTTGGTGAGGCGGACGTCGACTCGCTCTTCGCGCTGCTGGATCGCGATGGCTCGGGCTCGATCGAGTACAGCGAGCTGCACGCAAGGCTGCGGCAGGGGCTGAGCGTGGCCCTCGATAAGAAGTTGCAGGCGGGTGCAGTCGGTTTCGACCTCGAGGCCAAGAATCGATTGTCAACTTACACGCTGCGCGGAGCCGCGGACGCGCACGAGTGTCAAGAGGCCTCCTCGGCGCCTGCGGACGCCCCGGCGGCGAAGGTGAAGAGCAGCGACTTGGGGCCGTACGTCGCGGCTCAGGTGGGCTTGCGCCCCCCGCCGGCGCGCGCGGGCACCCAGGCGCAACTGCTCATTTCCCCCCCAGTCATCGGCCCCGCGCCGCATCTCGCGGCCAAGATGGTCGCCTCACGCACGCGCCACGCCGAACGGATCTGGTTCACCATGCCCGGCCAGAATTGCTTTGTGCTGCAGCCATCGAGGCCGGGTGCACCGCTGCCGATGGCCGACTCGCCCTCGCGACTGCGCGCGTCAGTCGAAAAGTCGCGCGGGCACGTCCACACGGCCCAGACCCAAGCACACCACACGTCTCACGCGCTGCTCCATCGCAGCCACAGCCAGCAAATGGACCTGTGCAGGCGCCGCCACGAGCAGGCGTCGCCTGAGCGGCTCCGTCGGCTTGCGAGCAACCACCCACCGCAGCAGCCGACGCACTTGGGGGGGGAGGTGAGCGCTGCGGTGAGCGCGAGTCTCGTCGGGCTAGCCCCTGGGTCGCCTCTTGTGGGGAATCAGCTGACCCCTAGCCAGCCGCCGCCCTCGAGAGATGGCGCTCGGGATGGCGATCGGCCGAACACGCCCAGCGGGTAACGGGCGAGCACGCCGGGACTCTCGGCGTGGTCTTCGAAGCCCTCGACGGCATTTGGGGACGTGCGCACAAGCAGCATGGCGTCAACGCACGTGGCGGGCGCGACAGAGGGCTCACTACAGCGCTCGAGCAGCATGCCCTCCTTCTCTTTTGGAGGCAAGATACGGCTCAACGTCGCAGCCGCGCCCGTCGCGCCGCGCGCCGTCGTGTCCCGCTCAACAGTGAACCCGAGGACGAGCCTCAAGCGTGGTGAGTCTCAAAGGCGCGCGCCGCGCCCAGGACAGGAAGCTAACGAATCTTTATGATTCTGCGTTGAGGTTGTTAGACAAGTCGATTTTGTGTGGGCGTATCGTGGGGCGAGTGGGCATTTTCTATTCTCAATATGAAACTGGGTCATGCGACTGACCGCTTGACTGACCGACCCCTGGCGACTGTTACCGGCGGTAACTTGATTAAAGAGACGGTCAGAGCGCTTCCGAGCCTCCCCTCCACCGCCACAGCGTGTCCACGGAACGATTCCGATCGAATCGACACAAGGCGAGCCGCCGAGGCGCGTCGACAATACTTGTTGTCAAGACTTTATTTGACTTGAGTTGACTTGTCTTGACTTGACTTGACTTGTCTTTTTTGTCGCTTGACGCGCGAGAGTGCGAGTGCCATGTTCGTGAGGCGGGATCACGATGCCGCCGTCGTCGCGTAAGGCGCGCACTGTGCCCTCGTCACGCGCTATCCCCGCGGCGATACTCGAGACACGCGACGAGGACTACGTTCCTTCGGATGAGGAGGATGATGACGAGGACGAGCCGAGCGACGACAACGAGATTGAGGAGCCGATCAGGCACAGCACCCAGGCCAGTTCGTCAGCTCGTCGCAAGAGAACCATCCCCGTCGATGATGACGAGGCGGAGGACGGGGATGAGGACTCATTTCACGGCCAACGACGTCCCCGCCGCGCCGCGAGCCGGCCCTCAAGCGCGCCATCCCGCCGGCAAGAGCAGCGCCGGCGCCGACGCGCGATCGCCGAAGAAGAGGAGGAGGACGGCGACGGCGACGAGGATGGCGAGGATGCCGCGGAGACTGCTTACGATGAGCAGGAGGACGACGATGCGGCGTGGGTTCGCGCAAATGGCAACGAGGCCACTGACGACATCACTGGCGAGCAGCTTCAGACGCGACACGTCGTGTGGCGCTCACCTGACGGGAGCCTGGTCATGCGCTTCAACTTGTCGACGATGCGCAAGGTGGCGGCGCGCGCGCGTGAGTGGCGCATGCCGCCGCACTTCCGCACGCCCATCGACCAGCCCATGCGCGAGCAGATTGCACGCAAGTTTGGCACGCGCGCACTCATGCCCGTCTGGGATGGGCTTGGCTCGAGCGGCGGTGGCAGCGGCTACGGGGGCGGGGGCGCCGACGGTTACCTCGAGGCATCCATAGGGAGCAGCAGCAGCCAGGATCGCACCTTCTTTGAGCGGCTTGCCGAGTGGGAGGCGCGGCGCCTCTCGGACGTGCACAACCTCTACGTGTGCCCCATTTGCTTGCTTTGGCTCAAGTCCCTCAAGCCGGAGACGGAGACGGAGGGAGTGGAAGCATCCGGTGAGCCGGCGGGTCGTGACGGCGACGAGGAGACGGCGCAAGCTGTGGAGGTGCCGTCGCCGCGGCGCGCACGCAGCGGCGGTGGCGGTGCGATCGGTAGCAGCGCAGCGGCGGCCAGCAGCGCCCAACCGAGTGGCTCACGCCGCAAGCGCCGCCGCATCATCGACTCCGATGACGAAGAGGTAGTGGCCGAGATGAGCCCAGAGGCTGGGAGGCCTTCGGTGGGCCGCGCTGCGGGCGAGGTCGACGGCGAGGGTGATGATGGCGGCAAGGGCACCGACGATGAGGGCGAGGGCGAGGGTGAAGAGGAGCCAGAGGGTGAGAGCGTGGGCGAGGGCGAGGGCGTGGACGTGGACGAGGACGATGAGGACGACGACCTCGCAGTTTACGACCCTCTGTCGGTCCTGTATGGCTCTCGGAGCATCTTCGCTTGGCATCAGCGGCATGGGCTGCCTCCGGAGGTGGGCGCGGCGCAGTGCTGCTTCCGCAAGCAGTCGGACCTCAACCTGCACTTGCGCCATGGCCACTGCCTCACACCCAAGGTGATGCGCGGCACGCGAGAGAGGCTCGGGGCGTATCAGATACGTGGCGGCGACGGCCTTGTGCACAAATACCTGAGCAGCCTAGCGACCTCGACCACGCTTTCCGAGAGCCAACGGCGGCGTGCGATGAGCGACGGGCACGTGCGCGGCTACTGGGTGAGTACGATCACAGACGTCGCCTCGACGGTGGATGCGGACGAGGCGGGATGGTTCTCTCGCGCCGCGCTCTACCTCGCGCTCTATGATGAGGTCGAAGCGCAGAGTCGAGGGGCGCTCATCGTGCAGGCGGATGAGGCGCTCTTTGGGCAGAGGCTCGCCACCACCAGCGGCGCAAGTTTGAGCGAGGCGCGTCGCTCGCGGCCGAGCGGTGCGGCGTCAGTCGCCGAGGCGCGCGTGTTTGGAATGGATGCGTGGAGACGCCTCGGCTTTGGTGGCGGCGACGACGACGATCTCAAGAATTTCATGGCCAATGACGACGAGGAGGAGGAAGAGGAGGGGGGTGGTGGCGGCGGCGGAGAGATGTCGCACATGGTGCTTCACATGCGGCACGCACTCGGCGAGGAGAGCGAGAGCGGCGCCGGGGAGGACGGCGAGGACGACGCAGACGAGGGGGAGGAAGAGGAGGACGAGGAGGAGGAGGACGACGACGACGAGGGCGAGCACGTCGAGGACGACGAGATTGAAGCCCGGCGTCGTGAGTATGAGGACGACGAAGACGACGAGGAGGGCAGCGCTGAGGACGACGAGGGCATCGTCACCCGTCGCATCGAGTATGATGATGAACTTGATGACCTCGATCGCGCCGAGCTCATGCTCAAGCGAAGGAAGAAGGCTGCCAAGCGCGGCACGCCAATGCCGCCCGGGGCGGTGAGCGGATCTAGTGGTGGCGGGGATTCCAGCCGCTCGCGTCGAGCGTCGCGTCGCGAGATGAGCTTTCCGATGCGGGGAAGAGCCGTTGCAGATTCTGGGGCCACTTCGTCCAGTGCCCGTGACGGCGCCCCGAGTGCCGCTGCAGCCAGAAGCAAGAAGCGCGTCATCGAGGAATCGGACGACGAGGCCAAAGAGCACGAGCAGCTGCAGCAACTCCGCTCCGAGCTCGAGGCCGAGCGGGAGCGTGGGGCGGAGCTGAGACGCAAACTGCAGGCAGCTCAGCACGCCAAAAGATGGAATCGTGGGCGTCCATCACTCAGAGACTCGGAGGATTGAATAAGGTGCGCAAACCTAGAGTTTGATGCCATGAGCTTGAACGAACGAACGATGACTGACGTGACAAAAGTTCGCTTATGAGTACTCTTATCTCTCGGCCACACGCGCCCGCATGGCGGCGCAGCGGGCGAATCTGCTGCATGCGCGCGGGATGCGGCCCCGTCCACATATCTTGAGAAAATTACGTAATGAATTGTTTTGAAGAAAATTGCATTTTGCGGGTGTCATCCGCACAGTCCGGAAGCACACCCCGCACAGCTGTGATCGAGTGTTACAAAGCGCCTAGCCTGTGCCGCTGAGTCGAGTCGAGAAAGGTCCGCGAACTTTGCCGTGCGGGCTGCGGCGGCCGCGCCATGGGCCGCGCCTCCCCGGTCGTCCCACCGCCACGCATGGAGGGCGCGGGGGGTCGCGTCTGATTGCCGCCGTAAACCCGTAATGGTATAAAACGTGCTGGTTGCAGGTTGGGGTGCATGCGCGGGCCGCGGGGCGCGATCAAGCGGGGGATCCATGTGGGGGGATCGCGTTGGATTTTCGGGTATAAAACGTGGTTGGGCGGCACATGCGGGCCGCGCGTTTTTATATATGTTTACGATTTACGTGTGTAGAACCAGAGAGTCGCCAGTGGGACCAGATGCGCGCGCGCAACGACCTAATCAGGCAGTTTCCAAATTAGTGAAACCTTCGCAGATCCTGTCACGGTAACCCCACACAGCACCTCACTTAAGCACCTCAGCCGGATCGGATCCACAAATGTTCTAATGTTGGAGATACACGTGCTCGCACAAACGAGAAACGTCCACAGATCTACAGCGGTGGCCGGTGCGAGCCGCAAATATCCACTCCGGTCCTTTACTGCGTCTCGCACCGCCGTTTTCCCTGCATCTCCCAAATTATTGTTCCAAATGACGAGCTTGGTCAGCGACCGTGTTCACCGTAATGTTCCGACAGTGCTCCGCACGCACAATCATTTTCTACAGCTCCAACACAAATCCACTCCGGCCCTTCACCGCGTCTCGCACCGCTTTCCCCCCTGCATCTCCCATGCTGTTGTACAGGAGGTAGAGCTTGGTCAGGACCGCGTTGACCATCAGCGCCTCCGCAATCGCAATGGCTCCCGCTGCACCGATCTTGTTCCCGTACAGGTGCAGGGAGGTCAGGACCGCGTTGACCTTCAGTGCCTCCGCGATTGCCTTGGCACCGTCGTCGCCGATGGAGTTGTAGTCTAACTCCAGCTTGGTCAAGACCGCGTTGACCTTCAGCGCCTCCGAGATCACCTTGGCACCCTCATTCCCGATGTTGTTGCTGTTCAGGTGCAGGGTGGTCACCACCGCGTTGACCTTCAGCGCCTCCGCGATCACCTTGGCACCGTCGTCGCCGATGTCATTGCCCCAGAGAAACAGCTCGGTCAAGACCACGTTGACCTTCAGTGCCTCTGCGATCGCCTTGGCACCGTCGTCGCCGATGTTGTTGTGTAATAGGGACAGATTGGTCAGGACCGCGTTGACCTTCAGCGCCTCCGCGATCGCCTCGGCGCCGTGGTTGCCGATGGAGTTGTAGCCAACTCGAGCTCGGCCAGGACCGTGTTGACCTTCAGTGCATACGCGATCACCTTGGCACCCTCATCCCCGATGTCGTTGTGATCAAGGCGTAGCTCGGTCACGACCACATTGACCTTCAGCGCCTCTGCGATCACCATGGCTCCCTCTGGACCGATCTTGTTCGCGTCCAGGCGCAGGGTGGTCAAGACCGAGTTGACCTTCAGCGCCTCCGCGATTGCGATGGCACCCTCATCCCCGATGTTGTTGTACCAGAGGCTCAGCTCGGTCAGGACCGCGTTGACCTTCATCGCCTCTGCGATCGCGATGGCACCCTCATCCCCAATGGAGTTGTTCCCGAGGTAGAGGGTGGTCACCACCGCTATGAAAATCAGGTCAGATGCGATGAGGATGGCGTCGGCGGGTTGGAGGTTCTGGTTCGAAAAATCGGCCTGCCTCTGGCCACGCGTCATGCCTGAGAGCATGATGCCCCTCTCCGCGCCGATCTTGGCGAGCATTGTGGCCGACTTAATGTCGAGGCTTTTCTTGAGCAAGTTGCAGTTCTTGAGCATCGACATAGCAGGGAAGAGATAGGCAACAAGCATGGCTGCAGCCACCCGGTTGCCACTGCAGCCACTGCAGCCACTTTGCTGCTGCCAAGTAAAGCAGGGGTGCCCATGTCGACATGGGAGAAGAGGTGCCCATGTCGACAAGTTGAGCTCCGTCGTGATGCTTTCCTCGCGCATCTGCTGCACCGGGAGGCCGCAAACGACTCCCGAGCCCGCACAGGCAACAGCTGCGATCGTCAGTTCCAACGGCGGCTCTCCTTCGCCTGAGATGCAGCTGTTGAGATTATCCTAAGCTGCACCGTGTAGCAAGGACCTGTCGCGGCGAGTGTTGCCAGCCCCGTTTTGCAGATCCGCGGCCCGAACGGCGGCCACGTCCACCACATAGCCGTAGCCATGGAGGCGCGCAAGCCCAGGTAGCATCCGCCCCGCTACGGCCGCGTCCCCTGTGCGGCCGGCCTCGATGAGCTGCTCCATATCAAGGTCGGTGATCTCATCCAGACGTGTGGGTACTGGCTGCCCATCGCGGCGGCACAGGCGCGAGCAGAGGACACGTTGCGCCAGCGCCCGCCAAGATCTAGTCACGCCCTTGAGCTCGGCCAACGTGGCCACGTCCACCAGGCCCAGAGCAGCCTCCATCGCGTCCGCCGAGAAAGAGGGCTGCTGCAGCGGCTCGGGCGGTAACATGGAGCTGGCCGGCTGCTGCGGCGCCTCAACGTCTTCCGGTACAAATGCCGGCTCGGCATTTGGCGGCAAGTGCTCCTCCGCGCTGCCAAAGTCACCACCCGCGCCGATCAGCGCGCAGAGTTCGGGGGGCGCGCTTGCCTTTGAGTCTGGAGGCGATCGCGCACTGGATGTGCTTGAGTGCGATAGGGGCGTCGAGATAGAGGGCGTCCTCGATGAGCTTGACGAGCTGGAAGAGCGAATGCTCGTCCGAGCTCGGCCACGTGTAGTCTGGGTCGTTCAGCTTGCACACCATCTGAAGCGTCGAGGCCATGATCGTGGGCATGGGATAGATGCCATCCTCGGAGGTGGCGAGGTCCATCAGATCCTTCAAGGTGCCCATGAGTCGGGCTGCGTCGCGCAGCAACGTGACCTCCTCTCCGCCTCGCGCTCGCACGCGTATTTGCTCCTCGTGCTTGGCCTTCTTCGCCGTGAGCGCGCGCCTCCTGCTCGTGCTCCTCGGCCGATGTTGCTATTCCTCTGTGGAAAGTTTTACTATTTTTATCTTAGTCCCGTTACTGACCCATGTTTTGCGCCGAGAACAAATTTGGGCGGCATTGTCAGCAGGATGTTAGTTTTGCCGCTTGCTGGTTTTGCCACTTGTCTTGGCTTGTCTTGACTTGACTTGCCGCGATTGCGCGCAAATGGCGCAGTGCTTCGAGCTCCTCGCCACCAAAAGCCTCGGCGGCGACATCAGCTGCATGGAGTGGTGCCCGACCATGGACCTGCTCGCGCTCGTCACGGCCGACTCGCAGCTCATGGTGCATCGGCGCCCTGTACGCCAGGGCGCCGAGTTCCACAAGCTCTTCACACACGCGGGCTTCGACCACCCAGTCACGTGCCTTGTTTGGCGGCCCGACGGCCAGGTGCTCGCCGTCGGCCACGCCGACGGCAGCATCAGCCTCTTCGGTGTCGAGGAGGGCGAGCAGATTGGCCACGCGCATGAGCACTCGGAGGCGCTGTGCCTATTTCGGTGGGTAGCGGCGAGCGCCGACGACGACGATGCGTCGGCACCCGACTACTCGTGCTCCCTGGTGGGCATCTTCCCGCCGCTGCCGCAGCTGGCCAAGCAGGGCTCAGTGCAGCAGTACCTGTGCGAGGAGGGCACGCCGCCTCTCGACGCGACGCTCTACCGCCTGCTTTTCGAGCCGCACGCGTCGCTCTTTTTCGACATCGCGGTGACGGCGGACACGGCGGCGCGCGTGCACCTGGCCGTGCATGGCCGTTTCTCTCTCGGCTGCGTGCCAATCGCCGAGCTTAGCTCCGGTGCCCTCAATTTCGGCGGGTCGACGCCCTCCTTGCTCGCAGTTCAGTTGGCGAGCTCGCTCCACGCACTGACCGTGGTGGCACGCACGAGCGCGCCGTCCCACGCGCTGCTGCCCGACGGCACGTGGCAGGAGCAGCCGGCGGGCACCCTGCTCCTTGCCTTTCGGACGGGCCAGCTCACGCGTGCACGCCGCGAGATCCGCGCGCTGGCCCTCTCCTTCATGCAGTGCAAGGCGCTCGCCTCCCGCGCCAAGGAAGGGCTGCACGCGGCGCAGCGGCTGTGGCAAGAGGCCGTGAGCCCGCTGCACACGAAGATGGCGAGCCTCGCGGCGAAGCTGCAGGATACACGGGGCCTTAAGACTGTCTCGGAACAACTCGCTGTCCTCCTCGCCGCTGGTGTGCCCTCACCGCTGCTGCAGGCCTTTTTCTCCACCGAGCTGCGCGAGACCGAGTTGACGCGCGCACTCAAGTGCCTCGGCGTCGCGGCGAGCGCCCTCACGCAGCTGTGCCTCATGCATGTGCACCCCGCGCTCGAGATACTCATCCAGCGCCTCTCGCATCTCGAAGGGCTCTCTAAATGGCCTTTCCACTTTGCAGCTCTTGGACTTCAGCCGCCGCGCGTCGCTGCTGCCCCTCGAGGCGGCGGCGTCGCTGCGCGCGTCGGCCGAGCTGCTGCTCGTGGCGGTGCGCCGCAACGACGCCCGAGCTGTGCGCCTTTCTCGGCTGGCTGGTGCGCATGGTGCGCAAGGTGCGTGATGAGCCGCCTCCTACCGCAGAGGAAATGCCGCCGCCGAAGATCAAGGTCGTCGCCGCCTTCCTCCTTGCCTCGCGTTCGCGTGTGGGCGGCTTGCCGTACGACCAGGTCAACGACCTCTTCGCCGAGTACGACTCCGCGCAGGGGGCCGAGGGCGCCGCGCCGCCGCCACCCCTCTTAGCACCCGAGGACGACGACGCTCTCTCTCGCCTCGCGCCTCTGCCCGTGACATGTCGGCTGCCTGTCGCGATCGTTTCTCTTGAGAGCATGCTAGACGAGTGCTTCTCACCGGTAGCACATCACGTGAGCGCCGGCTTCCAACTGCACTCGTGCACGCCCATCGACGCGGCGAGCGCCGCCGAGATCGAGGCGGCCGCTCGACCCGACAGCAGCCGGTCCGCGCCTCTCTTGATCGAAGTGCTCCAACCAGAGCCGCCAGTCACCGTCGCCTCCAAGGTCGGCACGGGAGCGAGCGGGCGGGCGGCGGAGACGGCGTCCCGTCAGCTTCTGATGCTCGTGATGCCACGGCCCGGTGCGAGTACCTCCGTGTTGTCCGAGGCCGGCGTGCAGCTTGCCCTCTTCCGCGCGCGTTGGGCGCTCCAGGACGCTGATTCGCCCTCATGGGAGGCCGCTGCTTTCGGCGGTGCGGAGGCCACGCTCGTGCACGCCGCCTTCTATTGTAAGGACGACAACAAGCAGCTCGCGCTGCTTTTTCGTGCGGACAAGGCCGGCACCACCCTCGCGCTGCGCAGCCTTTCGGACGTAACCTTCGCGCCCCTGCTGCCCGGGGCCGAGCGTGCTGCATCACTATCCGAGCGTATCGCGAATGCCGTGCTGCTCGGGATGCTGCCGCTGCAGCCTCTCTACCAGGATGGGGAGAGTGGCGTGCGCGCGCGCACCTTTAAGCGCACCGAGCCGAGCCAGCTCGCGCTCAGCCACAAACATGGGCGCAAGGGCGGCATGGCGGCGCTCTTGACGAAGGCGCGGCGCGTCATACTGCTCGACCTCGACGATGACCCCGACGAAGACGAGGGCGGCGAGGAGGGCGAGGAGGGCGAGGAGGGCGAGGAGGGCGAGGAGGGTGAGGAGGGCGAGGAGGGAGCAGAGGGCGAGGACGCCGAGAATGGCGAGGACGATGGCGAGGACGAGATGGCGATGGAAGAGGGGGATTAGCTGCGTGGCTGTGCAGTCGTGCGAACCGCGCGCATCTCGTCTACCTCTGACTCTCCTCTCGAGGCCGGAGTCGCGCATCGGGTGCCTCTCTACTCTCTCCGCTCTGCATCATCCGTCTGCAGACTGCAGCACCTCCGCACTCGACCGGCGTCGACGGGATGTCGTCATGTCGATGGTGCGGCCCTCACGGTCCGTACCGGACGCGGGTACGGCGTACGCGGCTTACGCGCGCCCGCACCAGCCGAACGTGAACACGTCTTTTCACTTTTGAGTTTTGTCTTTAGACCATGACCAGCACCGGACTTGACACTTGCAGACTTGACGTCTCTCGGCCCTGGTTATGGCCCCTGGTGGTCGCGCTGCTTCGCTTCGGTCAGGGTCACGAGCGCGGTCTCGCGGCGGTTTCACGTCAGTAGCTGTCGCCCGCAGTCCCGCTCGTAGTCCTACCGCCACTTTGACCTTCCCTTCCCATTCCCCGAAAAGCACGTCCTGGTGTGCGCCACCCCTGCTCATCTCCGCTGGTAGGCGTACCCTCGCGCCCACAACCAGTCGAGCTGTCTGTTCACAGCCAGTCGAGCCACGCGTAGTCGTCGAGGCCCAGGAAGAAGTTGTGCGCGATCGCCTTCTCGAGCGGTTTGCGAAGTCGCTCGGGCCACTGCATGGGCGGCCGAGCGGCCATACGCCCATTGACAGCCAGGACGCGCGCGTAGAGCGCTTCCGCGCTCGTCACGTCCGCGCTGGCAGCGTGGTGGAAGAGCTTGTCGCGCAGCGTGTCGCGATGGACGTGTGGCGGCCGGCAGCGCTCGCTCGGCTTGAACATATCGGGATAAACCTTGCGCAGCCGTTCGCAGGCCTCATCGATGTGAGCCTTGCGCTCGGGCGCGATCGCGTCGGGCAGGTCAATCTCCTTGACCGACTCGGCCTTGTTGACCTCGAGGTACAGCTCCTTGATGTCGCGCTCCGTCCGCACCGGGTACACCTCGACGAGCAGGGGGAAATCGTCATGCAGACCCTCGCGGAGCTGCCGCTCGGAGCCCGACACGACCGCGGGAGTGCACGCGAGAGCGGGAGCGGGGTCGACGGCGGCGGCAACGGCGGCAAGAGTGTGAACGGCCGGCCGCCGCGCTGCACGGCCTGAGCCACTGCCGCAGGCGACGATGGCCTTCGTCCCTGTCGATGCTGCGGCCATCGGAGGGGCGTCCGCTGCAGCGTCCGCCCCAGGCTCCATGGAGCCGGAAGAGCTGCCATCGTCAATGGTGAAAAGGTCGGAGCGCAGCAGCCGCATGGCCGCCCGCGCCCGGTGCTGGCCGTCGAAGATGGCGCGAGGCTGTGGGCACGTGAGCGACGGCATCGCAAGCCCGCCCTCACCACCCGAGAACTCGAAGCACGAGATTGGACCCATGAGGCTGGGCACGCGCGCCTTGGCCCGCACGATCTCGTCAACGCGCCCCTCGTTGCACTGGCGCTGCTTGGTCCAGATGGGCACCGTGTTTACCAGGTTGCGCGCGGAGGCCCGGTACACGCGCTTGTGACCAAAATCGGCCAGCAACTCGCCAAAGCACGGATGCGGGGCCGCTGTCGTCTGCGTGCCGGCGCTCGCCGATGCGCGCGGTGCCAGCGTCTGGCGCAGTATCGCGTTCTGCTTCCGCAACTCCTGAGCCCGCCGTTCACTCTCGCGGAGCTGCTCCTCAAGGAGCAGCAGACGCGTGGCCGACGGTAGCCTTGTCTTGATCGCCGCCGCCGCAGACGCCTCGTCGGCGCTGCTGCCGTCGTCACTCGCAGCAGTTGCCATGCCTGCGAAGATACCACCAATCGAGAAGCGCTCGTAGCTTCCGATGGCCGTACCGCCTTCAGAGTAACGAGGTGGTGGCGGCGGCATCGCAAGCGAGATGCGAGGCTTTGCTTGCGCTTTGTCGGACGGGAGCAAGCTGAGCTCGTCGTCGTCGTCATCGATGGCCGACAGGTCATCTTCGCCGTCGATGCCTGAGTCGCTCGCGAGCCCACCAGTGGAGCCACCGGGCGTCGACGGCGCCTTTGGCTTGGCCCGAGGGACGGAGTTGCAACACATGACGCCCACGCCGCGGCTCAAGAGCTGCGGTGTGCGTGAGAGCGCGTTCGGGAGGCTTGACTTGGAGGGGGATGCATGCGCGATGTTCGCCGCCGAAGTCGAGGCACTCACGATGGAGGGCTCATGCACCAAGGCAAGCGGGCGGCGGGGCGAGCGCCTCGGCGTCGACATGTTTGAACGTGTTCCCGCCGCGCCATGCACCTCCTTAGCCGGAGCCGATGCTCCATGCTCTCGATGGCCGCCTCCTCACAGGCGTGGGTTACCGCCTACGTGTTCACCGCCGGCATCGTGCTCGCCGGCGTCGTGCTCGACATGCGCTGGCTGTGCAATGCCTGCTTCCTTGGCACGCTCGCCACGGTCGTGATGCACGTGGTGCGGGCGACGCTGCGCCGGCAGCTGCCTCCGGTGCGTGTCATCCTCGGTTGCAACGTGGTCGTGCTCGCCGCCACATCGATCGTGCGGGATCACCTCACGCAGCAGGAGGCCGCCGCGATCGTGGCGGCGGTGCCACTGCTCTCATGGTTCTGTTACTTTGGCTGGCGGTTTGCGCTCGCACCGCCGAGGCCGGGCGAGGCACTGCGCCCGCCTAAGCAGCTGCGCGAGTGCCACTGGACGAGCAAGTTGATCGTCGCCATCGTGTTCACCGTCGAGTTCGTGCAATTCAACGCGCTCTCATTCAATCCGGCGCTCGGCGCTTGGCAGGGCCTGCCTTCCATCTCATCGTACTACAAGTACTCCTTCTTCGTGATCAGCACGTCCGAGTACGGCTTCGAGCAGCAGCTCTGGGCGTACTGCGCCCTCGCCATCGGCTGGGTATTCTTCGCCTGCGCGACCCTCTGGCTGATCAGCCACCAGCGCGCCGCGGCTCGCAAGGCGGCCTTCAGCGCGGCCGCCTGCGCACCGTTCGTTTCCTTGTCGTCGTCGCACGAGGGCGACGACAAGAAGGGGCACCTCCCTCACACGCACCACCTCGGCCCCTCAACCTCGTCGCTGATGGCGGCAGGCGGCCCGGAGGAGGGCGAGGCGGCCGAGGACGCGTCAGAGTATACGATGGCGTCGCCCGTGGTACTAGTGATGCAGACGATCGGGCGGACCGGCCTCAGCGCGCTGAGCGCGCACGGCCAGATCATGCACGCGTGCCGCAACCGCGGGGAGCAGCTCGTCTACTGTGCACGCAACCTGCGCCCGGCGTGCCTCGGTCGCATGGCGCTCGTGCCCATCGCCCCGGTACTTGTCTTCGGCGCAGGGCTCGCAGCCTTTTGGTCGCTGGTCGTGGTCATGCTCGTGGGGTTTGCCGTCGCCATCGGCCTGGGCGTGTGCGCTGCCTTCGCCGCGATCGCGCTGCTCCACTTCCCGATCCTGATGAACATGCTCTCAGTGCTCAACTGCCAGTACGATTCGCTTGGACGCTCGGGTCACATGGTGCGCATGCCCACGGTCGCCTGCTGGGAGGGCAAGCATTGGCACTTTGCGGGCGCGTCCGTGGTCACTCTCGCTGTCCTCTACCCCGTGATGATCCACTTTGAGCGCAAGCGCCAGTCGGCCGGCGAGGTGTCGTACCACGTGCGCTTCACCGCGTGCATGCTCATTGGCAAGCTCGCCCTCTCTGCGTGCTCGGCGCTTCTCGTCTCGACGGTTCCCCCTTCTGTGTATCTTCTCATGTGCGCGATCATGCTCATCGCCTTCTTGCACGTCAACAACCAGCGCGAGCATGACGAACAGCCTGCGTGCTGCAACGTGCGCTCGGTGCGCCTGCTGCGCTCGGCTCTGCTCACGTGCGCGCTCTGGTCGGCCATCGTTACGCTCGCATCGACGGTCGTCGTCGCCAACGACTGGCACATGGCTGCGGGACTGGGAATGCTATGGCTCCTTACCATCGGCTACTTTATCTTCATCACGATCTTCGACACGTGGGAGCCATACTACCACGCCGATGCGGCCACGCTCCCCGTCAAATTCGTACCAAGCCAAACCCACGCCAAGCCCGCGCCGCCGCCCGCGCCCGCGTCGGCGCCGCACCCCTCGTCGCGCTCTGCCCTCGAGGGCCATTCCATGCGTTCGCCAGTGGGGGACGCGCTCAGGCTCGTGAGGACCGGTGCCGGGCCGCCGCCGCCGCCGCCGTTCGGCACGCCGCCCGCCGTGGCGGCGCCCATCGCGTGCCACTCCGCGGCTACCGTCGGCCTCTCAAGTCCCTTTTCCGACGCGCTGCCGCCGCCGCCCTCACACGCGCAGTCCGCCCTCGGGGGGGAGGCGGACAGCGGCTGTAGAGCAAACGGCGAGGGCGAGAGCACGCTCCGCACTGTGTGGCTCGCAGCCGCGCCGGCTGCGCGGCCGCTCGTCACCTTTTACGAATTCGACGACGGCTTCGACATGCGCCCGCTGCTTGGTGCCGAGAGCGGGTCGGCTGTCGCCGCAGCCGGAGCGTTGCTTCCAATCGTGCTCTCCGCCCAGCCGCCGCCGAGCTCACGCTCCGGCCGCCTGGGCGGCGTCGTCGTTGGCCCTGGAGGTGTTCTCCTCTCGCCCGAAGGGCCAGCACCCGCGCTGTCGCTGCCCGAGACGGACTTTCGGCCGGGTGATGTGATCGTGGAGGTCACGTCGCCGGTGCGGCTGGTGCTCGATGGAGCACCACTGAGCTCGCGCGGCATCACGGCGGTCCAACTGGCGCGTCTCATGCGCGAGCATCCGGCGCCGCTGTGCCTGCGTGTGCGCCGCGTGGCGCTGCGCGCGATCGGATCGAAACGCTCTCACATGAGCAGCCTCGCATGCGCAGATGTGCGTTCCGTGACCCAATTCATGATGCTCTTCCCGCAAGACGCCGATCTGCAGCGCGCGGGCTGCGAACGCCTCTGCCGCGCCGTCGTGGACGCCTCGCAGCAAAACACGCTGCCTCAGCTGCTCAACCGCGTGCGGGATGCTTCCGTGGTGCCCGTGGTGATCAATGCGATGGAGGTGCATGCGAAGTGGGCCTTCGTTCTCCGAACTGCGGCGCGGCTGCTCGTCTGCCTCGCCAACGCCGAGGGCCGTCTGCGCGCGGACCTGGTCGCGGCCGGCGTGCTGCCGGCACTGTGCGCCGGGCTGCGCCAGCACGAGACGGTGGCCTCCGAGGGGGCCACCATGTGCATCCACGCGCTGTGCGACCTCGCGGCGGAGATCTGCTCGGCGCGCGGCGCTCCCTTGGGCTCCAGGCGCGCGATGTGCGAGGCGCTCGCTGCGACGGCAGCGCACCGGCAGGTGCTCCGCGCGGTGCGTCAGCACGCGGAGCACGCGGGGATCGTCGGCGCGGCCTGCCGGATGCTGCTCGCCTTTCAGGAGGAGTTCGAGGGCTCTGGAGCGATGCCTCCTGCACTCCTCACGGCGCTCTGCTCGCAGGAGACACTTGCGGCGCTCGAGCGCGCGCAGCGCGCGTTTGCGCACCTGACCGAGATCCAGCTGGCGGTGGAGTGGGCCGTTGGCCTCGGCCGCGCCGCTCGTCAATCGCCGCGTCGCTCGGTCAACGGCGCCCGGTGCCTCGCCAAGGCCACCTCCTCATCCGAGGGTGCTTGCGTGGTCGACACGCATGCAGGCGATACGCGCTCGGTCGACGCGCGCTCGCGCGAGGCGTTCTTGGGCGAGGCACCTGAGCGGGGCACAACTGAGAGACCGCCCTCTGAGCGCACGCCGCGCAAAGGCAAACGCGTGGTGCAGCCATCCGACGAAGCTCTCCGCGACAGGGCAGAGGGGACGGATCGGATGATGGCTACTCCTCCGCCAGCTGCGAGGCGGGATCTGCCTCGTGTACCGGCCAGCCTCTCACCCTATGATTCCCCTAGTCCGCGCCGAGCCTTGCAATCTTTGCAGCCTGGCAGCGGTGGAAGCCCCGGCTGTGGCTCAGCGGGTAGCAAGCTCCAGAGCGCTGGCACCAAGATGTACAAAGCTGAGTGAAAGCGGCGGAGCTCTTGACGTACGCACAGAACATGCAAATCAAATTTCGTCATCGTTTGGAACCACCCCAAGCCCAACCGCATCGTGACGATCATCCGGTGTACGTCTCCGGTCGGGGCGCGACATGCTACCCATACCCCTATAGGCCGCGGGAACCGCCCGCGGACCCGGTCTTGACGGAGTTAGACGTTACGATACGGCGTGTAATGACAAACATGTATACAACATACCCCCACCGCTCACGATTTTTTACAACGTAAAACGCCCACGAGCGCCGCGGGGGCGGGGCCGCGGCGCGGGCCGGGGGGGGACGAAGGAACGAGGCAACAGGCAATCAAGACCACCGCTGTGGCGGCGCTCGAGCCTCTCCTGTGGAATCCAGGTGGCGGCTGTGCTTCGGAGCAAAGCACCTTCTGCAGTCGAGTACCCTCCGATGATCCTGGAGTCAGCCGGAATCTCCGCCGGGCTCGACCCCGGGCTCGGCCGCCGCCGCCGGAGCCGCTGCCCCGCCCGCTGGAGCCTCCTCATGGTCCTCGGGCCTCGCGGGAGCTGCCTCGATCGCCGCCCTCGCCAAAATGATTGGCCACATCACGTTCGCCACAATCTTCTCAGCGTCGACCTCGAAGGAGCCGCCCAGCTCGGTCGGAAGGTTGTCTCGCGACACGTACTCGAAGATTGGCTCCGGCTTGCCGTTGATGACGACAAGCCGCGACTTGAGCTTCGACGACATGAAGGTCAGCACGATCGGCAGTATGACGCGGCCGACGACCCAGGGCGGATTGAAGAGTATGATACGTCCAACGCGGATGGGCAAGTTCGGAAGGACCGTGGTGAAGATCAGGCGCGGTACGCTCGAGTCCAGGTTGCGCAGCTGGATGCCACGCATGTCGTGCACAAGGCACACGCCCTTGCGCTGTGCATCGGGATTCCGTAGGGCGTAGAGCATCGTCGTCACTAGAAGCCGCGCCACGTCCTTTGCAGGGCTGACCTTTGGATCATGGAAGCGGAACCGCACCCATATGATTGTGCGGCCGCTCTTGTCTTCTGTGCTGATGGCGAGTATTTTCCGTGTTGCTAGGTCCTCGTGGAGGCGACCTGGCTCTGTCTCAAGCTTCATCTCCTCTATCATTCCCATCAAGCGCGGCAGAAGTTCGGCGGCACGACTGACGTCATATTTGCGGCCACGCAAGCACATGGTAGGCAGGTCTTTGAACCTTGAGACCGCCTTGAACGCCTCCCACCGTGTCATCACACCACTCTCCATTAGCGCCTCATTGAGCTTGGAGACCAAAGCTGCTTCCTCTGGCGAGCCGGCGGCGATAGTGGGCGGAGACTGCTCGTCGTCCACCTCGACCTTGGAATCGTCCATGCCTTTCAAATTGGAGGCCATCGCGAGTGCCTTGGCAGTGTCAGTCATCGCCGTCGGAACTTCCGAGGCGAAGTTTGCTATGGTTTGTGTTGCGCCATCTCAGCGCCCACACCACACTCCCTTCCTACACTGCTGGACTCCGGAGCACATTCGATAGGCTTCCGCTTGGTTGTCTGTAGTTTATGTATACAATTGTTGACTTGACTTGAATTGTTGACTATGTATACATGTAGACTTGACTCGCAAACTCGCGGACGTACTCGCCACAGGTCGTTACATGTACCACGAGATGGCAAGAAACTAGCAAAACGGACTCCAAAACGGCCAAAACCCCGTTAAATGTGTATGAATGTTCGTCAAATCTTCTTTCTTTCCCGCCCGTGCGCTTCGTCTGCGTGACCGTCCATCCACATGCTGTTTCTCGTCATCTTCGTGCTCCCAACTCCGATCAACGCCTTCAACATCGATACTATTCCCGCAGTATTGACGGCCACAGACCCGCTCCGCTTCTCCTCACCGTCATTTGGCATCATGTCTGCCCATGAAGGCTTTTTCGACCATCATGGCAGCATCCTCACAGGCTTCGCGTGCTACGCTGTCGGCATGTGCGCTCTCACTGCATGGGATAAGCACGTGCTGCCAGGCATGATGGAGCCTACAGCGTACAAGAAATGGACCGGCATGACGCATCCGTCTCTCAAGGAGTCTCCATCACTTGAGAATGCTGTGCTGTTTGGGCTGCCGACTCTGGAGGAGATCATGGACGCATGCGTCCTCCTCAAAACGGCCGACAATGCGTTGGCATATCAGTTCATCTGCGCTACGTCCCATACCTCAGAGTGGGACTCTGAGGAAAAGTACGACCATTGCGAGGTCTCGGAAGAGTGGAGTGCTCATTACGGCGTCGAGGTCGCAACGTGCCGTCGCGCGCGGCGCTAAGAGGGTGAGCGCACGCTCGCTCAGCTGCTGCGCCTGCTTGTGAGGCCGGCGCGCATGAGATGGAGGAGCTCTGAAAAGTATACATTCGGTACGTGTTGCATCTAGAACACGTGAAGTCAGTACTGAGATGAACGCGGTGTGTGCAAGGAAGCGGCCCGACCGTGAACTTGTACTTCGGGCCGGTCGGCGCAGCCGCGGCGAGCCGGGGAGGTGACCAGTGCGAGACTCGAGACTGAGAGTTCACGGACCGTCTGACTCGGACCGCCCCGGGTTTGAAGTGTGCGGTGTAAAACTGTGAGTGTACGCAGGTGGTATAGTGCCGCCGCGACACGGCGTCAGACTGAGCCTAATATCGCATAGGCATCACGGCGCGGCGCACACGCTGAGTCCGGGGTGTCCGGCGCGCCGTCACGCTCGGCATCTCCGATCTCGCGGACCCACAACGGTGATGGCGGTACGACGGAGATGTGACAGGATCGGCATACGACAACGATCCTACCCACCAGGAGACCCGAACTCTGCTTGTGCATCATCCCACAACTCAAATTCGATGTGGTGAGTTCATCGAGACCTGGGAGCTCGTCATCAACCCGCTTCCCCGCTGTCCGTGCCGCAGTGCCGCCCCGCGTCTGTAGTACAGGCGATCAGATGGAGGAGAGCCCCGATCGGCGTACTTCCTTGTCGTAGTCGGCGCCGACTTTGGCAGCGCGCGCGACCGCCCGTTGCTTGACGCTCTCCGAGGGCACGAGCGCGAGCGCGTCGCGTACCCAGCCGGAAAGCAGCAGCGCACGCGCATCGGGGCGCGAGAGGCCGCGCGCTTGCAAGTAGAAGACCATCTCGTCATCCAGATCGGAGATGGTCGCGCCGTGCGTGCACTCGACCTCATCTGTGTCAATCTCGAGAGTAGGCTGCACGTCGACGCGCGCATCGTCGGAGAGCAGCAGAGTGCGGCACAGCTGCTTGGCGTTTGTGTTGTCCGAGCCGCGCGGCACAACGACGGCGCCCTTCCAGACCACCCTTGAGCGGCCCGCAACCACGTTGCGCTGCTCTTGCTGGCTTGTGCACTCACCGGACACGTGCACGACTTTTGAGTGCACGTCCACCAGCTGCGCCTCGGCCGCCATCGACAGCGCTCGCAGGTTGGAAGAGGCCTTCTCACCAGTGAGCTCGACGAGGTGGTTGGTGCGCGCGATCCGGCCACCCGACTGGAGCATGGTGCTCGAATACGACGCGCCGGCGCCAACGTCGACCAGCACCGAGTCGAAGTGGATCGACATGCGACCTTGCTCCTGCACGTACGAGTGCTGCAGTGTCGCAGAGCGACCGAGTTGAACGCGGGTCACGCCGTTGCACAAGTACGGGGCTGCGCGGAGACGGCGAGCACACTCACGACCCACGCGCGTGATAGGGATGCGGGCGGCAAGGGTCGCGCCAGTGGCAAGAGGAGAGCTGGACGGGGCGCCGCGCAGGGGCTAAGGGCGCCGTCGTGGGCTAAGGGCGTCTTCCAACGGAGGGGTGCTGCCGGAGGGTGCGCAAGCGCCGTGGGCGCGTGCGGGGTGCAGGCGTGAGCGCGGCGGTACGGGCACGCACGCACCCTGAGCGTCGCATGCAAAGTAGTGCTGCGCCAGCTTGAGTGAAGCACCCTCCGCTAGCGAGACGAGGAGGTTCGGATGGCTGGCGGGCAGCACCGGCGCCGCGCCCTCCGTGCCAGGCGCCTGCATGGGCGCCGCCGCCACGCCGCCGCTCGAGAGCAGCACGACGTGCAACGGCCGCTCGATCGTCACCCCTTTGGGAACGTTGATGACGCAAACGTCCGCAAGGCTCGCCTGGTTGAGCGCGGCGAAGCCGTACACGCCCAGCAACGTATTCATGGCGGCCGCTGTGTTCGCACCGCTCTCGGGCAGCGGGCCCTGCAGCGCCGCCAGCGCACCGTCGAGCGCGGCGCCGCTCGTCGTGTTCAGGCTGCTGACAGAGACACCTTCTGGAAGTGCAGAGAGGTCGCTCAGGGCCTGGCTGCACACGCCATCGACAAGCACAAGCCGCATTCCGGCGCTGTCCGCGTCGCTGCAAACAGCGAGCGCGGCCGCCGCCGACGCGTCCTTCGCGACACTCGGCACGAGGCGCGACGCCTGCAATGAGGAGAGGTCGCAGCGGCGGAAGGGCTCGTCCTTACGGCCCGGAAAGTAGATGGTCGGCAGCGCAGCGGCGGCGGCCGCGCGCAGTGGCGCGAGCATGGGCGAGCTCGGCGCCGGCGAAGTCGCCGCCGCATCGGCGAACCAGCCGTCAAAGGGCTGCTCCTTGACAGCCTCGTACCCTGTCGTGAACGGCGGCGGCCCGGGCGGCGCGGTAGGCCTCGCCTCGGCTTGCGCGCACGCGACGCACCGGCCACAAGTTCGGTGGGTGGAAGCTGGGACGAATTGGTGGGCTGGCGTTGGCACGCCGCGGTAGGCGGCTGCGCACAGCGATGCACTGGCGAGGAGGACACTCAGCATTGCGACGTCACCTCGACTGATCTCGAGCGTGAGCGGCTGTCGTGTTTGATGACGATTGATGGAGCCGGAAGATGCCACTCTCGGCAATTGCGTGCGGGACACACATAAAAACTTGTCTTGACTTGCTTTCAATAACAAACGTCCGCCCAGCGGCTTCGCCCCCGTTGGCGACCTTCTCGACTTGCTGCTCTGGCGAGAGGCACTGCCCAGACGTCGCGACACACATGATGTACGAGGCAGCGCAGGAGTTCCTGCCCGACGAGCACATCCGCGAGCTCGCCAAGTGCGACGACCTCGAGGCGGTCGCCTACCTCGCTTTCACCGTCGACACTTCCGAAAACTCGCTCGGGGAGCTTGGCCGCCAGGTGCCGAACCTGCGCGAGCTGCGGCTGAATGGCTCCAACATCTCGACGTTGCGCGACCTCGGCACGGGCCTCGCCAAGCTCCGCGTGCTCTGGCTCGCGCGCTCGGGTTTGCGATTGCTTGAGGGCATCGGCGCGTTCAACACGCTCACGGAGCTCTACCTTGCGTTCAACGAGGTGCAGGATCTCTCGCCGCTCATGGAAGCAGATCGGCTGCAGGTGCTCGACCTCGAAGCCAACGCGGTCACCGATCTCGCCCAGATCGCCTACTTGAGCGGCTGCGCCGAACTGCACGCGCTCACGCTCGAGGGCAACCCGATCGCTGAGGGTGCGGGCTACCGCGCGCAGGTGAAGCAAGCGCTGCCGCAGCTGGAGCTGCTGGACGACCTGGCGCTAGGTGACGCGGCCGACCCCGCCTCGCGAACGGCGGTGGCGGCCACGGCGGCGGTGGACGTGGACGACGCCCATGCCTCTGACGAGGGGGGGTGTGCCGGCTGGGCGAGCGCCGCGGACGATGCGACGGAGGACGGTGCGGATTTGTCGTATCTGCTGGCGCAGCTCGATCGTCGCGAGCTGCAGCTGGTGCGTAATGGCATCAAGTACGCGGACGCGCTCCGTGCGTACGACGTCGAGTCGCGCGTTGCCCTCGCGATGGAGCACGACATGACAGTCGCAGCCGGCTGGGGCGAAGCGGGCGGCAGTCGCGGGACCTCATCGAGAGGCTCGTCGCGAGGTGGCGATGGCTCGGAGAGCCCTCGCGCGGGCAACCGCGGCCTCTTCAAGGGGATCCAGCGGCCTCAGAGCGCCACCACCGAGGGTACCGGCTCGACCACCCCAGGCGGATCGGTTCGCTCGTGGGGCGGGAGCAGCTCAGGACATCGCATCAGCAGCGCTTTGAGTGCGGACCCTCCGGACTCGAGTACGGGCCGCGAGCGTCGGCCCTCGTCAGCGTCGGCCTCCCGACCCTCGTCCGCCGCGAGCGCCTCCCGCGGCCTCGCCACTGCCGGCGTCTCACGCCCTTCAAGTGGTCGAAGCGGCATTCGTTACCCACCCCATGGAGGCACCGGCCTTCACGGCGCTGCTCCCGGCCGGCCAGGCACAGCGGGCTCACGCTTGAACACGGCGAGCTCACGCCTTACTACGGCGGGTTCACGCCTGACCACGGCAGGCTCGCGTGGAAGCGGCGGCGGCGAAGATGAATCGTCGTTGCTCACCCATGGAGATGGTGTGCTCGTGTGTGGCAACCCCACGCAGGCGCTCCGGGCCAAGCGACGCGCGGCGGTGGACGCGCAGATCGCTGGGCAACTGGAGGCGGCGGCCGCGGCGGAGGGACGCACCCCCAGCAGCAGCGCAGGCGGCCTCGGCGCCCCCCCCTCGGCCGAGACCAGTGCGAGCGACGCGCAGATCGTGGAGGAGGAGGCTCTAGAGCTCCTGGACGAACTTCGCCGCTTCAAGCTGCGCTCCGCTGTGGAAGGGACGGTGCCTCTGGACTCGTCGAGTGATGAGGACTTCTTGCCACCGCCGCCGCCTATGGCACCTTCGGATGCCTCGCGTTCGCGCGCGCGCAGGCAGGGCGGCGGCGCCGTCCGGGAGGGGCACCGTGATGGGCGCGGTACGCCCGTCGGGGCTGCCGATGAAGGTGTCCTGCTTGACGAGGGCGGCGGCGAGGGCGACATCCTGCTACTCGACGTGGACAGTGCGAGCGCTCCTCGTGCCCGAAATCATTAGGAGCACCGTGCTCCACCAGCAGCCCTCACACGACCTCAGCAACTGTGGGCATGAGAACCGCACCACTTCACGTTCGGTACGTTCGGTGGGACGTGAAACCTCCGCGCGGTTCAGGTGTTGGTTCCGCACTGTGCATGGAGTCTGAGGTCGAGAGCCGTGCGGAAACGCTATCATTCCGCTCAACTTGTGAACCCACTTCTTTTTTCCAAATTGCACATCGTCCGGCACACGGGAACACAGGGGCCGGCGTGGCCGTGGGGCGTACAATGTGTGCACGCGGCGTACCGAGCGTGCGTCACAGTTTTCGTTAGATACGGCCGATGCCAGCCCTTGACTCGCGTGTGAACCCTTTTTTATCAGCGGCGACTTTGGGAAATTTAATTTCCGAAAGTCTACCCGGTAAAAAGACACCGGGGGAGCCGGGACACTGTACCGGTAAGACACCGGGTAGCCTCGCGCGACTCTTGGCACAAGTGACAAGAACATGGCTCTTCCGGTCAACTCATTCGGGAGCAGTGGCGGTACTGACGGAACGCGCGTCGCCGCGGCCCTCGCGGCCATCGACCGTGAGGACGTGGAGACGCTCTCCATGCTGCTCGAGACTGACCCATCCTTCCCTATCGACGAGAGCGCTTCCTGGCGTGACGACATGCGCCTCGCGCCGATTCACCTCGCGGCCAGGCAAGCGGCGTTGCGCTCCATTCAAGTGCTGTTAGTGCGCGGGGCGTCTGCCACCGTGCACGACGGCCAAGGCTGGAGCTGCCTGCATCACCTTGCCACCTCGAGTGCAGACGACGAGAGCAAGGCACTCGCCCTCACACTGCTGCTGCGCGCAGGCGCCGACGCCGATGCGTCGACACCAACGCACCAGACTGCGCTGCACCTCGCTTCCCGCGAAGCGTCGACCGGCCCCGACTTCCTCTCGCGCTTGGTCCTGGTCACGCGCGAGACGAACGCGTGCGACGCGGCCGGTCGCACGGCACTGCACTACACGGCACTCTCGACGGTCAATGATGGCAGGGCGCTCGAGCTGGCCGAAGTGCTGCTCAAGTACGCGAACATCGACCCGCGCGATGCCGACTCCGAGGGGCGCAGCGCGGCGGAGGTGGCAGAGGCGCGTGGCAAGGCCGAGCTCGCTGCGGGGCTGAGGCGCGCAGAGGAGCGCGCCGCCGCCCGAGCCTCGTGCTGCTGTGGCGGTGGCCGTTGGGTTCAGCCGGCGATCCTGATCGGCTTCGTGCTGCTCACGCACGCGATGGCCAGCTTCTACTGCTTGCCGTGCATCGAGCACGCGGGCGTGACCATTGGTCTCGCCACACTCCTCGTACTCGTGGCCGTCAGCGGCGTGGTCACGAGCGCGAGCAACCCGGGCTACCTGCCCCGCAACTCGCCCTCCCTGCGCCAACGGCAGCGCCAGCAGCGCCAGCAGCAGCAGCGTCAACGCCAGCAGCACGATCAACGCCAGCAGCAGCAGCAGCAGGCGGCCGCGGCATCGGCACAGCGGCAACCGTCGCGGCCTGATCAGCAGCCAGCTGCCGGCGTGGCCGACGTGGCCGGCGTGCAGCCGAGGCTCACGGCAGGGCCTCTCGTGGCCCCCCCGCCGACTGGCGCCGCCGAAGAGGAGCCACAGGCGCCGCTCGCATTCTCGAACGCGCCCATCCCGCAGGCGATCACGCCGCTCGGGCACACGGGGAGTGTGCACTACTGCCACTCCTGCCGCGCTCCGAAGCCGTTGCGCTCGAAGCACTGCCGAACGTGCGACCGTTGCGTAGCTCAGTTCGATCATCATTGCCCGTGGCTCGGAGCTTGCATCGGGCTGCGCAACCGCGTGCAGTTCTACCTCTTCGTGAGTGCTCTGGTCCTTGATCTGTGGGCACTGCTTGCCCTCGGCGCCCTTTCTGCCTATGACTGCTCACTGGACGGCGACGACGCCAACGCGGCCGACATGGGCGCACTGGCATGGAAGGCGATGATGCAAGCGCTGGCACCGGGGGAAGGTGCGGAGCTGAATGACGCGAATGGTTCACTGGAGCCGCTGGGCTTGAAGCAGGCAAGGGGCTGGCCTTTGGAGGAGGAGGTGGGTTCGGGCGGCATGCCGAGCCCACCCTCGCCAGCCTCGTGGGTGTGCGCCAACTTCCCCACATGGTGTGCCGCGCTGCCCGGCTGGCGCGTGCACACCGCTGTGGGGATGCGGATTGCCCTCGCGGGGCTCGCCGGCCTCGTCGCGCTGCCGCTCACGTATTTTTGGTACTGCCGCACGCGCAATGTGCTCGTCAACCTCACAACCAACGAGCGGCACAACAAGAGCCGCTACGCGCACTTTCGAAGGTCGGACGGGAGCTTCTTCAACCCCTTCGACCGCGGCCCCCTTGCCAACTGCAAGCACTACTTCTGCCGGGGCGCGGCGGTGGGGCAGCAGCTGCTCCTGTTCCAGGACGACGAGCCGCGGATCGGCTGGATGGCCGCCGTCAAGCCGATCGTCTGACAGGGACGAAATGGCCGGCGCGGCGCGGAGGGCCGGGTTTGGTCGGGGTTCGTTGGGGCGTCCCACAGACTGGGCTCAGCGCTAAGTGGGCAGTCAGAAAGGAACCATACACGTGGCCATAGTGTGCACTTAGGGGTCGTAGCGCGCGAAGTACGACTCACGTTTTATCGCCCCGCCACGCGCACACGATCGGATCGGATCGCACCGCACCGCCATAGAACTACTTACACCTCTCTACACCGCCTCACCGCGTGGTCCACCGGACACAGCCGGAGCACGATCGGATCGCTCAAACATTGTGTACACAACGATCGCTCACGACATGCTCCCGTGCCGTTCTTGTTACGGGATAGTCGACTGGGACAACCGCGCACGTCCGCGGCGCGTGAGCCCACTGCGGTCGCCCGGAGCATACCGCTCACCGGTCTGGTCGGGTGGCTCCACATGCTCCACAACTACACATACCATGCGCTTGGCCGTCTCGTACTCGGCGATTCTGATGTCAACCACACATCCTGTCAACGCATGCGTCAGGAGACCTGTCACATCTCCTGCTCGACCGTTGCTTCACTTGGGTGCGGGGCTCGCGCTGCGCTTCGCCGCCTGCTGCTTGGGCGGCGCACCACGCGCAGCTCCCACCGCGGGCGCTCCGGGCGCCGCGGGCGCTCCAGGCGCCCCGGGCACACCGGGCACACCGGCCTTGGCGGGTGGGCGTGCGCCACGTGGCGAGGGCGCTCGCTGCGGCGCGCCACGTGGCGATTGCGCGCGCGGAGGCGCTGTCCTGGGCACCTCGGGCGCTGTCCTGGGCACCTCGGGCTTGGCGGTTTTGGCTGCCGCGTCGGGCAGCGAGGTCGCCTGAGGCGGCGGGCGCGGCGGGAGCGCCCTGGGGGGCGGCTGCGCCGGCTCGCGCTGTGCCGGCTCACCCTCTGCGGTCGCTCCTCCCGTCGGCTGCGGCCGCGGCGGCGGCGGCGCGGGCATGGCGGTGGTGTGGCTGCTGCTGCTCACGCGCGGGCTCTGCGCGGCGGCGCTGGAGAGCGAGGTCCTAAGCACCTCGTGTTCGTCCATACGGCCGGCGAGGTTGGCAAGGAAGCCTGCCACCTGCTGCACGATCGTCATGGGCGAGCAGTGCTGGTACTTGAGCATGCCGCAGAGGGCGAGGCACTTCGCATACTCCTTCACAGGCATGCCCAGCTCGCTCGGCACACACGCTTGGTAGGCGGCGCTCGCGTCCAGCCACGTGAGGTCGCAGCGCGCCTCGCCACCAATGGGCGGCGGCAACTTCACGATGACACCTTTCATCAGCCCGACGCTCGAGAGCTGCTGCAAGAAGGCACGCTCGCTCATCAGGCCGTCCCGCGCGGGCACGGCGTCGGCGAAAAAAGAGCGGAGCGCCACCTCGTGCACGCGGAGCACCGCCGTGGTGGGCACATCCGCCAGGAGTGCTCCTAATTTGGGGCGCACCCGCTCCAGGTGACTTGTGCGCGAGAGCTGGCTGTCGACGAGCGCCGCGAGCGCCTCGGGCAAGGCGACAGTCGGCGCGCCGCCGCGCGCCTTGGGGTCAAACTTGGGGTTGGCGCGCGCGAAGGCGAGGGCCGTCATCAGCTCAAGGAACTCGTGCAGCTCGAGATCGCTGTCGGTCGCGCCACGCGACCTATTCACCACGTCAAAGAGGGAGACGATGCGCGTCATCGGGAAGTCTTTGGTTGCGAGGCCGCAGTCGAGCGCCAGGTCGACGAGCTCCGTCTGCTGCATCGTGCTGGCCGCTGCGCCGCCCGCCTCGTCGCCACAATACGAATAGTACTCAAACAAGTTGAGCAGGTCGACGAAGGCCGCGTGCAGCACGTCGAAGACATCGCGCTCCCAAGCAGGGAAGCCGAAGAGCGTCGACAGGTCCATCTTTCTCCATGTGGCGATCCACTTCTCATGCTCGGCCGCGGATTGGCCAGGCAACCCCTCCACCCTGGACAGGTCGACGCGCGCGGCCGCCACGGAGGTGGCCGCCACCTGCGTGGCCGCCACCTCCTCCTTCTGGCCCAGGTAGGTGGCCACGAGCGTCGCCACCTTGACCTCGTTGCTCATCTCCGTCACCTCCTGGTACTTGACCGCGCCGCACAGCGCGAGGCACAGCAGGAATTCCTCAAAGTCGATCGTCGAGTTGCCCTCGTCGCCGCCGTCGCCTCGCTGGCACGAGACGAAGGCGCGCTCCACGTCGGATACCGCGAGTTGCGCCTCGACGTCGGCGCCGCCGGAGGCGGGGCTCACCATGCGCGCGCCGATGACCTTTCGCTCCTTCATCTCAGCCACGAGAGTCGGGCATGACATGACGAGAGACCCGAAGAGTGAACGCGACTTTTCGCGCGCGCGGCACGCGGCCTCGAACGTCGTGCGCAGCGGGCCTCGCGACGAGCTGAAGAGAGATTTGAGATCGAGTTTCGTCTTGAGCTCGGCCTTGAGCTCGGCCTGCTTCGCCTTCTTGGCGCCGACGAGCACGTGCTTCGTCAGCAGCGTGGCGAGGCAGCCGGGGAGTGGTACCTCAACGGCGTTCTCATGGCCCGCGGTGCCGAGCGACGGGTTGGCGCGCGCGACGGCGAGCATCACGAGCAGCGTCACGAATCCCGGCAGCGTGAGCGCATCGTCAGGGGTGATCTGTGCGTAGATCGTGTTGACACGCGCGAGCGGGAACGTGTCCGTCGCAAGCCCGGTGTCGCGCACGAGCGAAGCCAACTCATTCTGCTGCAGCGTCTCATCGAGCTTCGCTGAGGCGACGCCCTTGCCTGCGCCCACGGCCTTGGCGTACGAGTAGAAGACGTCGGCAACCTGCCCAAAGATGGGCTGCAGAAGCAGGAAGACCTCCTTCTCCCACGCCGGGAAGCCGACGACGCGGCTCAGGTCGAGCGCCTTCCATGACTCGATGAAGAGCGAGTGAGCCGCGAGGTCCTGGCCCGGCAGCGGCTTGGCCGTGCCGTAGCCAGTGAAGCGCTCGATCTTGGGCATGAGCACCTCGGTCAGCACGTCCACCTCGTTCTTCTCGCCCATGTAGTTGGCCATGAGCCCCGAGACACGCTGCGCGAGGCTCATGGCGCCCACCTCCTCGTACTTGATGTGGCCGCACAGCGCGAGAGAGACGATCCACTCGTCGTAATCGACCGTCGTCCGGGCCTGCCCTGGCTGCTTGTTCTCATCCTTCTGCGCGGTGACGAAGGCGCCCTTGGCGTCGAGCAGCGACAGGTTCAGGTGCACCGCAGGAGGTGTCGCGCCCACCACCGCGGACGTTGGCGCCACCATCTGGTCGCGGATGATGCCTCGGTCGAAGAGGTTTTCGAGGAATGCATCCATCGAGAGCACCTTCTCGCCCTGGGTGAGCAGCTTCCAGCGCTTGGCCAGGTTGGCTTTGTACGACCACAGAGCCACCTGCACGTCGGGGTCGTCATTGATCGCCGCCTTGACGGACGCAACGCCATCGCGCTTCGCGCTCTGCAGCAGCGACTTGCGGAGCAGCGCCTCGAGGCAGCCGGGCAGCGGATTGGCGACCGCCGCCGCGTCGGTGTAGCCCACCTCGCCGAAGCGAGGGTTGGCGCGCTGGAAGGCGAGCATCACGACCACCGTTAGGAACTCGTGCAGCTCCAGATTGCCATCGCCAGCCTTTTTCGCGCGCTTCTCACCTTTGGCCGGCTTGGGCATCGACATGCCCAGGGCGTCCTCCTGGTCGGCATGCTCAAAGATCCCGATGACGCGCGCCATCGGGAACGCCTCGGAAGCGATGCCGCAATCGAGCGCGAGGTTGATGAGCTCCGATTGCTGCATCGTCTCGGCGGCGTGGGCCGAGCTCGAACCGGCCGTGCCCACCTTGGAGTACTGGGTGAAGATCGAGCGCAGCTCCTTGATGGAGCCCTCGAGCAGCCCGTACACCTCCTTCTCCCACGCCGGGAAGCCGAAGACGTGCGACAGGTCCATCTTCTGCCAAGTTGCCAGCCACCTGCTGTCGACGCCGCTCGAGAGCGAGGGCGGCGTGAAGCGCTCCATGGGAGGCGCGACCGCCTCCGTGATCACCGCGTGCTCGTCCTTCTCGCCCAGGTAGTTGGCGATGATGCCGTCCACGCGCTGCGGCAGGCTCATCTCCGTAATCTCTTCATACTTGATGTGGCCACACAGCCCGAGGCACACGACGAACTCGTCGAAGGTCATCATCTGGGCATCATCGTCAGCATCGTCGGCGCTCTGGCACGTCACGAACGCCCCCTTGGCATCGAGCCACGACAGGTTCGAGTGGCGCCGCGGCAGAGGCACGCCCTTGACGATCGGCGTCGGGTCCACCAT